>MNCI01026334.1:745372-804107 GCA_015680685.1 Gnetum montanum | reverse complement strand
TAGCTGCTAATTCTGTTGTTAATTGTTTGATCGGCAAGGTTTTCTGGTTCACCAATTCTTCGATTGGTGACTCATCCTCTTCATCACAAAATTTCACTCACTTCTTTCGAAGGGAGGGATCACAATTATACTCTTCCACACTTTCCCTTTTGCGTAGCTCACCCTCTTCTTTTGCTACTTGTTCCAACAAGCTACATACTTCATGGGCTCTAAGTTGTGAGAGTCTCCCTTGGGCATAAGTCCCAAGGGTTCTTCTAGTTTCATTCCTTAGCCCATCCACGATGTGGAGAAGTTGATCCCATTGAGCGTACCCATGGCCCGGGCAACGATGTAACAATGTGTAATAGTGGGCCATGGTAGCATCCTAGGGTTCATGTATACCTTGCTTCCAGCCTTGGATCTACTTACGCAAATTGGACACCTTGGAGTACATTTGATACTTTTCGTTGAACAGTTCTAGCATCGTACTCCACCTCCTGATGGTTTCTGGTTCTAAGGATCGGTACCAGCTCTTTGCTTCTTTGGTGAGTGTCCTTGGGAACAACTTAAGTTTTTGCCACTCATTTTCTATATTTTGCAAGGCACAGGCATTGTGGAATGCTCGTAAATGATTTTGCGGATTAGCATTGTATCCCCCTTCAAACCGTGGGATGTTATTCATGTCTAAACGCTTAATCTGGCTATCCTTTAAATGCCTTGTGGGAATCCTAACTGCCTCCGTTATGTCAAGCATACTTTGGGTTGCAAGTAGGGGCTCGTCATGATCGTCTCTTTCATGATGCCTGTAGGGGCAAGTAGTTGACCAAAAGAACAATTCAACTTTATGCATGAAACCAATTGAGAGCTTGACTTGTGCCTATATCGAAAACATAGATGCATTAGAGCAAGTCCATTGCCAACTTCCAAGTACTGACATTGAGAATATCAAGTGGGGGAAGTTGGAAATCCCTGATGAGTTTAAGCAAGAGCCCCTTGAGTTAAAATTGTTGCCCACCGATATGGAGTATACATTTCTCAAGAATGAAAAATCGGTAATCATTAACACTAAGCTCACTCCTCAACAAAAATAAAGATTGTTGAAGATGGTAAAAAAATGGTTGAAAGCCTTTGCTTGGTCATATCTTGAATTAACCAGAATAGATCCTAGGATGTGCCAACATAGAATTTACACTGACTCCATTATGAAGCCTCGACGATAATCATAAAGACGATTGAATCCAAAGCTTAAGCAAGTAGTTAAGGAAGAAATTAAACAACTTCTAAAGGTTGGGTTCATCTACCCCATTGCCAACAGTGAATGGGTTAGTCCATTAGTTATTATGTCCAAAAAAGATGGTAAATGGAGGGTGTGTATAAACTTTAGGCTATTAAACATGGCAACATTTAAAGACCATTTCCCATTGTCATTCGTTGACCAAGTTTTAGATACCATTGTAGGGCATCACTACTATAATTTTCTAGATGGTTACAGTGGGTAGAATCAAATTCAAATAGCACCAGAAGACCAAGCCAAGACTACATTCACAAGTGCTTGGGGAACATTTGCATATAGGTAGATGCCGTTTGGCTTGTGTAATGCTCCAGTAATGTTTCAATGTCTAGTTCTCAGTATATTTCAGTAGTAAATAGGGAATGGTGTGGAGGTTTTTATGGATGATTTCTCCACCTACGAAGCGGACTTTGAACAAGCATTGGACCAATTAGAGCAAATACTAAAATGATGTGTTGAAACCAACCTAAGGCTTAATTGGCAGAAAAGCCATTTAATCGTCCAAGAGAGCATTGTATTAGGGCATAAAGTTTCACAAATAGAGATAGAGGTAGATCCTAAAAAAATTAAAATCATCCAAGGAATCACTTGTCAACCTGAAACCATAAAAGATGTTTGATCATTCCTTGGACATACTGGCTATTATAGATGCTTCATTGAGAATTTTTTGAAGATCGCAAAATCATTGGTAGAATTAATGAAAAAGGACATACCCTTTGAATGGACCAAGGAATGTCAGCTAGCTTTCCCAACCTTGAAATAGAAGCTCGTAGAAGCACTCATTCTACAAGCTCCTGACTGGTCTAGACCATTCCATATAATGACTAACACATCCAATTTTGCTTTAGGAGTCGTACCTACATAGTTAGATGACCAAAAATGTCCCTATTACATTCATTGTGCAAGTCGAAGTATTGATGGTGCACAACTCAATTACACCACAACAGAGAAAGAGTTGATGGTTGTGGTGTTTGCACTAGGAAAATTTAGGCACTATGTATTAGGCTATAAGATATTTGTACACACGGATCATAGTGCAATTCGGTTCCTTATAAATAAACCAACGATGAGCCCTTGCATCATACGATGACTCATGATCTTGTAAGAGTTCAATCTTATGATGATCAATCGTAAAGGTACTAAGAATGTTGTTGCAAATCATTTATCTCGGTTGCGATGGGACAACAAGAAGGATGAATACCCAATTTTTGATTACTTCCCTAATGAACTCCTCTTTGCAGGTGTAATAAACAATCAATCACCCATAGATACAAATGGGTATAGTAGCATTCTTACCTATCTTCTTACACAAGAAACACCACAAGGGCTGGACATTAAAAAGAAACAACAATTTCTCCACTAAGTCAAAGATTTCATGAAAATTAACGGACACCTTTAAAAAGTATGTTCCGATGGCTTATTCGATGGTGTGTTCCCGATGTAGATTAATTGTAAATTCTCCAAGATGCTCATGAGGGTCCTTGTGGGGTTCATTACACTAGGAGACAAACACCCATTAAAATCTTGCTTGCAGGATATTATTGGCCTACATTATTTTAGGATGCCCATCATTTTGTCCAATCTTGTGAGCACTACCAATGTGATGGGGGAATGGCTGCTAGAATGGAGCATCCACAACAATGGATTCAACCCTTAGAACCCTTCGACATATGGGGTATTGATTTTATGGGGCTTATTACACCGATGTCCAATGGAAAAGCATACATTGTTGTTGTTGTTGACTATTTTACAAAGTGGGCAGAAGCAACCATTGTTACCAACTGTACATCATCTACCGCTGCATGTTTTATTCAACAACAAATTATAAATAGGTTTGTCATACCTTATGCACTTATTTTTGATAATGGTCCACATTTTTTAGGTGTGCCTTTTCGGAAGTTGATGCAATGCTTAGGAGTTGAGCATAAACTGACTACACCATATCATCCTCAAGCGAATGGTCAAGCTGAAGTCACTAATAGGGAAATCAGAAAAATATTGACACAAACCATTAGCAAATATAGGTGAGACTGGAGCACCAAATTGAACGATGCTCTTTCGGCATAACTCTCCACATGGAAACTCCCTATAGGTTACTCTCCCTATGAGTTAGTGTATAGTAAACTTCCAACACTTCCTATCCAAGCTGAGCTTTGTACACTATCCACAACATGTGACCTTCATCTTAATCTCAATCTAGTGCAGAAAGAACGGTTAATGAATCTTAACTTGCTAGATGAAAACTAATTAGCTGCCCTATCATCCAACGAATTGCACAAGGCTTTCAACAAACAATGTCATGACTTGAAAATTAGAAAAGTTACATATCAACCAGAAGATAGGGTTCTTTATTGGAATCCCACAAATGTGCCACAATGAACTAAATTTCAAACACTGTGGGAAGGACCTTACATCATTCATGAAAATTTTCCTTTAGGGGCCATGATGATCTATAAACCTAGAAGCCTGGATAAGAAATTATTGGTCAACATCCAGCAAACCAAACCTTTCCATGAGCCCAAAATGACCAGTACTAGCACTACCTCTGTTGATGGACAACCCTACTCATTATTTCAGATCTCCTCCTTTCAACTCAGTTGTAGGGGAGATGGCCACCAATGCTAGTCATTCTAAGCCCTCAATTTCTTTTATCTTTTTATTTTACACATTTTTCATATTTACTTGTTTTTATTTTACACCATCATTAACATTTTTACTATTTCTTTTTTTATTACATTTTGTTTGATTTATTTTCACTTGTCACATAATAAGTGCTCATGATGGTGGATTGTACTATAATAATGTTGCTTGCTAATGTTTGGTTTTTACCTTTGCCTTTCAATGTTAATGCTAACATATGGTTTCTTTTGATAAAATAGGTAATGAGTCCACATCATCCATTCATCCATTCAACTCTATGGTCTCCCTTAGTTTTGTAACTATACTATCCCTTTTTTTAAGCAAACCTATTAATGAATTGGTGGCTTGATATTCTTCAAACCAAGGAAAGATTCAAATGGATTGAAAAGGGTGTAACCTCAAAGGGATTCAACACATTTATGCTAGCTATTCTCTTAGGTACTTGAATATTTTTCATAGGCTTTCCACCATCCTACTATCGACTAATCTCAAGAAGTTGAACGAATCAAATAAGTCTTTACATGGTGTGGTTCTCACTCAAAATAAAAATTTTNTGAATGAATCAAATAAGTCTTTACATGGTGTGGTTCTCACTCAAAATAAAAATTAAAAAAAAAACTGGTGGGAATTCAAAGCATACCCCTTAGACATAATAAAGAAACATGGGCAACAAGCACTAGTTATGGCACTGGAAAGACATGCTACCCATGCTTGAAGGTCCCCTCTAACTAAGGCCCTTTATCACTTCCTGATTCTCTATTCTTCTCTTTTTGGGATGGTTGTTACTTTATGAAATCATTCTTGTTGCTTCAAGAGGATGGGTTGGTCAAGTGTGTTGATGCAAGGTTACTGGATGTGGTTAGTTTTAATCTGGATTTGGGCTAAATTTTATTAAGTAACCTTAACCACGTACTACACAAGGGACTTTACACAACCTTGATTTTGGGATTCCATTCCATTCTCTCTTCTCTTCTCGTATTACTTTCCATATTCCACCTCATTGTCGATTTTATGATTAGTCTATATCTTGTTCAATGCATTGTTATTCTTTGGTAAATTCTTATGGGTGAATTCTTAACTACTGTTTCCACATGTCATTCCTAGTGCCTATGGACTCTTTGATTTGGGGGTTTGTTAGGGCATAACGGGCATGAGCCTACTTTGGGGAGGACCCACTGGCATTCCTTTTTGGTGCGATTGTTAAGTTCTTTTCCCTTAAACATTTCTTGCAATCAACTATTTCTCATTTCACCCCATCCATGACATCCATTTTTGTTTTTCTTTTATTGGCTTCATCATTGTTATTCCTCTTCTCTTCCTTTTTCTTTCATTTTCCATCCTATTGCTACTAGAGGTTCGCTCTTAGTCATGGGGGCTTGTCGTAAATTTTTCCATTCCATTACTTGTCTCACCCCTACACCTTGGGTAGTTATCAGTTACAAACCTCTAACCTAGTATCTACCATATCAACAACCAAGCCAATGTGCTTCATATTAAGGCAAGGTATCAACTACATTATATCTTATCTATCCTTGCTAATTCGTGATTGTGTTGTGTGTGCAGATGGTGATCACATGAATAATGAACTAGGATAGGAGGGAGCACTCAGGATGGACTGGAGCAAGAGCATTTATGCAAGGAACAAGCTTGGTCATGTGGCCATGGATGAACAATAGTGTGCACATTTTTGACATCGGCAGCAACATGCCTCATTTTTCTTTCTCTATCTCTTTCTTCAAGCTGTTAAATGAGGGTCTGGATGTCATCTATGTATAGTGTTCACCACAATGGTTATGAACACCAATGTTGTAATACATTTTTCAATCCGTTCATCCGGCACTTTGAGTTTGTCGTTCCATGTCACCGTCAATCGTCAATTAGTCAATAATCCCATACCTTCCCAATATTTTGTAAGGAACTCAAGGATGAGTTTTCATTTAGTTGTGAGGATATGATGAGTCTCGATATCAAACCCTCGATATCAGATACGTGATATCGGACATGCGATGTCAGAACCTAGCTCGTTGACTAGAAATAGGAGACAGGGGCACTTGTTTTGGCATTAGTTTTTAGTCCCTTAGCTGAACTCTTGCAATTTTTCCCTTCCAGAGTTAGAATTATTTCTAAGTGCCCACAATAGGAGTCATAAAGTGAATGGATCTTTATTCGAGCATTGTGTACTTGAGCACACCTTGTGTTTGGAAATAAAGACGAACTTTGTGATAATCTTTGCAACATTCAGAATAGCTTAATTACTACATGTAATGTTATTTGCTGTTATTTGATGCTCTCATTAGTTAATCAATGTTATTTCTATTGAACTATTAATTATTAACGAATTAACACACTTAGAACAACCACTCCGAGCATACATGGGAACACTTGGTAACCCAGTAACGACTAGCATTTGGTAATCCCAGTAGTGTTACACTGGTTCAGGATGTGTCTAGAGAGTGGGAACAGATGCTGGTGTTAGGACTAGTTAGAGAATAGTTCTTCTGATAGTAATGCATCAAAGATCATCATCTCCTTGACATTCTTGACCTCTTGACATTTGTATTAAAGTTGCTAGAAAGCTTCATCTCTTATTAGCTCAAGCCTAAGAATGGTAGGATCAAAGAGACAAGCTTTAAGTTATGCAATCTCAGTGGCCAATCATTAATTACTAGTGGTGGCCTTCTCGAGTTGCACATGGGTAATTAATAACTTACCCCTCATCTTTAGTAGCTATGGCTAGGTCGCTAATATATCTATTGGGAGATTAAAGAATTTCAAAAATGATTGTACAATTCCCACCAGTTATTCTAACACTTCCTCATGTTGGGTAGCATTCATTCTTCCACTCCTTGCTCCTGCTAATGCATGTGTGTCTACCATAGCAGCAATGTTAGGAATAGATGCAAAATGGACATTTAGAGCTTCTTCAACATGGTCTACCACCACCTCTATCACTGTCTCTTGGCCCTTATGTAGCACAACTAGAATTGTTGCTTCTTTGCCTTCTTCCAATATCATAAAGAAGGTTGCTACATTCCTAGAAATTCTGGAGAATTCTTTTCTTAGAATGAACATAGTTACTTCTTTGGCATTAGAATTCCAACAACTAGGTGCCTAGTTTCTCTATGTTGAGAACAACGACACCATCTCAATGTCCAACTAGATGATTGTCCTTGTGACCTCATTCAAATGGCTCAATATACTAAGGATTTACCATCACCTCTAAAGGTTTTTTTATTGTTATAGTTATTTTCCCCTAAGTTTCTTGGGATGTTTGGTAGCTACAAGTATCTTTAATATCATCTTTGGTGTTGTGGGTGGTGGTGGTGATGGAAAGTCCTCTTCTTGAGACTTAGCAATGGCTTTGTCTTTCATCATCTCTTGCCATGATGTAGCAAGAGCATGAAGAATGATATTATTGGATTAGTGGGCTATTCCTCCCCTCTTACATAATTTTTTAATCAAGCATGGAAAGGGAAGTGTCTTCCTACCTTTCTCATTATCCTTGAAACATTTTTCTATCTCA
The DNA here is from genome assembly GCA_015680685.1 of Gnetum montanum. Lineage (NCBI taxonomy): Eukaryota > Viridiplantae > Streptophyta > Gnetopsida > Gnetales > Gnetaceae > Gnetum > Gnetum montanum. The sequence goes on along the minus strand of MNCI01026334.1, from coordinate 796,674 downwards.
AGAAAGATGAGTTATAGCAGGTTAACTCGGAATTTTCCACTTAGAGCTGCATATGCTCTAATGGAGGAGGTTGTGACCTTTCTCGGCCACATCATTGGATTAAGTGATAGGTCATAATTTTGAAGTATTCTCTCTCCACTTTGGTTAAGGCATAGTATTCCTTATGATCCATTTCATAACACCACTAGACCCATTCTTTCTTGGCCTTTAGATTCGTCTACCTGAAGATTTCTACCAACTTAGCCCTAGTGTTAGGCAAACCGAGAGCTTTTACAATGGCCTTAACTGAGTAGAAGATGGTGATGTCTTTGATTTTAACATTGGCATTTCCTTGTCAATTGTTCCAGAAGAGGTAGGTCTCTACCATGTACCATTCCTTAATAGTGGAGAGAATGGATCATAGAGGAGACACTTGTAGCTATGTTTGGACCTCTTCTAATGCTAGCTCTAGGAATGTTCCAAAGTTCAACTCTTGTAAGATGGATCTCTAGATCTCCTTAGTTTAGATCTTCTCCATGCAAGCTTCTATAAGTATGACCTCCAAATTAGATTTTGGTCTTGGGACCTCATCCTACCTAGATTGGTCTGTCTTTGTAGTAGGAATATATTTGACAAATTCCTCTTTGGGCTCCTCCCATGGGGCTCGATAGCATGCGTAGCATTGGCTACTTGCTCCTAGGATTATTATTATTGCTATTGTTATTATTGTTGGTCCCTTCCTCCTCAAGGTTGTTTCTCCCTAGGCTACGATAGCCCTCCTACCTACAGTCCTCTCTTAGGTACCATCTGCAATTACAAGCATAGCTAAGATTAACTCTTAGGCATAACCTCTATTCTCTTTGTGTAACTCTTTTTTTTTTTTTTTGATTTGGTCATGTTCTATTGGTTAGATGTTAGAATTCTATCATTGAGTCTTTGTTTAATAATTTCAAGCTTATGATATTATTTTATTATTATTATTTTCATGTTCTAGAAAAGGTTAATTATTGATATTATCTCTTATGATCATTAATTTAATATCGTTTTAATATCTTATTCATGGGGATTTAGAAAAATTTTCTATGAAATCCTAGTGTTTGATGCCCCTAGAACATAAAGCATACCTCTGGTTGCTAGAGGATCAAAGAACAAATAAATTTAGTTAAGTGGTTTGGAAGTTAGAGCTCTTGGAAATTTCTTGGGCTCTAAAAAATGACAAAAAATCGTCTAGTATTTACATGAAATGGTAAAAAATGAGCTAAGTATTACATGTAGATATTGTATTTTCTCATGCATTAATAGGGCTACATTAATGGGGATGCATCAACGTAGCTATTCATAGCTATATTTTTCACTTGAAAATTGAGGAATTTTGGGTGAGTTTGGGTTTGAAATAAGAGCCAAATAAAAGCCAACAACTAGAGAATCATAATAACAACATGGAAGAAGTAATTAGAGCACATGGAATGAGTCCTTAGAGAATGTTCTGATGCCAAAATAGAGTACAAACTAGATGTTTTAGGCTATTGAGATAATTGATTATGCAATTGGCCTATGGTTAGGGAATATAACTTAAGGTAAACCAAAAAGAGATGCAAGTGGGTCCTCCGCAAAGTAGACATATGTCTAATAAGCTCTTACATATCCTCATCACTAGGAGTTTGTGGACACCAAGGATGATGAGTGGTTGTTTTAAGTTAAATTCCATACTCATATGAGAAATTGTCTTAGGATTATGCAAACTAGAAAATAGAACTATCAATTGACCATGGTATGAGGTAGTGAGGTGAGAGATGGCGGAGTAAGTACATGGTAGATAGAGAACAATGGATGGGTTATTTACATCCTAGTTACACAAGATCCATAGTGAATTATGTCATTAAGATGATTCAATATTAATCCATTCTAAGTCTAGACTAGGTCTATTTCAATTATAGTAATCTTGCATTATCATACTCCTCCTCTTCTACCATCAAGAGCCCATGAAAACCACAAAGGACAATCATCACCCCAAGGGAAGAAAAGAAGAGAAGACAGAAGTAGGTAGGGCCTTAGTTAGAGAGATGCCTTCAAGCATGGGTAACATGTCTTTCTAGCCCCATAACTAGTGCTTGTAGCACATAAAAGTGTCTAAGGGATGTGCTTTGAATTTTTGTTGTTGTTGTTGTTTTCATAGGAATCATACCATGCAAAGACATGCTTCCTTTTATGATCAATAAGAATGATGATATACCAATGAAGAATTATAGAACTCAAGAGGAAGTTGAGATAAGAAAATATCAAATCCCCTTAAGGTCACATCCTTTTCCATTCCTACTTGATCCTTTCCTGATTTATTAGGTAACAAGATCACATGTTACTTTAGTTTTAATGTAGAATAACCTTTGTAGTTATATGAAGCATACTTCATGTAGAACATATGGAATGGACAGATGTTGTGAACTCACTACCTAATGCCACCAGAAACTAATAGACTATAAATAGAGAACATAATCCAAAGACAAAATTGGCCTTTGTTAATCAATCATAACCTTGATAGTTGCATTTAATAATTTCCCAAAATTTGCAATAGCAATGGAACAAAATTCAAGATTTCAAATGAGATTGAATGAAAATGACAAGAAAATAACAAAAGAATAACAGAGAAAAGAAAAATGTATAAAATAATCAATAAAAGATTAAGTGGAAAACATATAAAGAATGTTGCAAAACAAAAAGGAGAAAAATCTTTTATTCTCATCAAAATTTATGGATATCTCCCCCATGACTAATTTGGGAGGAGATTTAAAAAATAAAGTGCATTTTTTCTTGATTAGAAGTATTAGTGTTGTTGTGGGTTACTTATGATTCTATGAATGGTTTAAGATGTTAGATGTTGACTAACATGTGCTTTTAAGAGCTTGTTGGATGGTAAATTATCAAAGCTCTAGAAGGAAAAGTTAAGTGTATTATGTAAGATCCTTCTCATAATGTTTGAAACTTAGTTCATTGAGGCACATGCATGGGATTCTAACAGAGAACCTTGTCTCCTAGTTTGAATGTAACTTTTCTTATTTGTGCATCATGACATTGTTTATTATGTTCCTTGTATACTTCATTCATCATTAGGACTACTCTTACATTTTCATCTAGCACATTAAGTGTCATGAGTCATTCTTTTTATGCTAGGTTAATGTCAATGTTTAATTTACAAGTTGTTATAAGTATATGGATTTCAATTTAAATTGGAAGTTTTGGTAAATTTTTTTACACCAACTCATAAGGGAGTAGTCTATAGGAAGCTTCTATGTGAAGCAATATGCTCAAAGGACATCATTAAGTTTAGTAATCCAATCTATCCTATATCTACTAATGGTTCATCTTAAGATGCTTGTGATTTTCCTATTGGTAACCTCTACTTAATCATTGGCTTGGGGTGATAAGGTGTTTTGAGTTTAGGTTACATCCCTAAGTGTTGCATTAACTTATGAAAAGTAGAACCAATGAAATGCGCCCCATTCTTTGAAATTAGTACTCTAGGTACACCAAATCTATTTACCATATATTATTGAAAAAATTGAGCTGTAGTGATAGATGTATAGTCAGATAAGGCTACAGCTTCAGCCCACTTGGTACAATAGTCAACAATAACTATAATGTAGGCCTTTCCATTAGACATGAGAGTGATGGGTCCCATGAAGTCAATACCCCAAAGGTTAAAAGGCTCTAGTGCTTGAATACATTATTGGAGCCCTTCCAATCTAGTGGTCATTCCTTCATCTCATTGACATCTTTTACATAAAGAAAGAAATGATGAGCATCCTTGAAGATTGTTGGCCAAAAGCACCCTACCATGAGGATTTTTTTGGTGGTCCTCCTTCCTACATACTGAACCCGACAAGAACCTTCGTATGCATCCTAGAGGACTCCAACTAATTTGTGTCAATTACACACCATCATACTAGGCCATTGGCACAAACCTTGTAGAGGTTACCTTCAATTTCCATGTAATGTTTGACCTAGTCAAAAAATTGTTATTTCTTTATATAATCCCATTTTTAGGAGTCTCCTATGTAAGTAGATATGAGAAGAACTCATCATACCAATTAGTAACCCTTGGTGCTTGTACTTCAATGAACTTAGCAAAGGGTTCTTTAGCCTCATTGCTATCCTATCACAACTGAAACAAATGATCTGCAACTATATATTCAGTTCTTTTTATATCCATCATGATAAGATCAAACTCTTATAAAATCACCAATCACCATCTGATACAGGGGCTTGCTGCTAGCTTGTTCATTAGGAATCAGATTGCACTATGGTCCATGTCCAAAACAATTAGTTATCTAAGCACATAGTGCCTAAATTTTTCTATAGCATACACCACTTTAATGAGTTCTTTCTTAGTGGTGATGTAGTTGAGTCACACACCCACAATGCTCCACCTTGCATAATGGATATAATATGGCTATTTTTTATCATCCATTTGTATAAGCACTACTCCTAAGACATAGTTAAATGCATTTGTCATGATATGAAATGGTTTGGATCAATCTAGGACATGTAGAATTAGAGTTTCTATGAGCTTCTACTTTAAGTGTTGGAATGCTTATTCATGTTTCTTTGTCTAGTTAAAGACTGCATCTTTCTTGGTGAGCTCTAGCAAAGGTTTAACAATTTTAAAGAAATTTTTGATGAAGCACCTATAGTAACTAGTATGACCAAGAAATGACCTCATATCTTTGATAAGTTTAGGTTATCTAGTTATTCCCTGGATGACCCTTACTTTCTTAGGTTCCACCTCCATTCCTTTTCCTAAAATTCTATGCCCCAAGATAATGCCATCTCTGGCCATCAAGCAAATCTTCTACTAGTTGAGCTACAAGTTTGTTTCTACATATTGTATGACTACCTACTCAAGACATTTCAATGCCTATTCAAAGTTAGTACCGTAGGTGGAGAACTCATTCATGAAGACTTCCACACCACTACCAATATACTAAAATATGCTTAGAACTAAATGCTAAAAAGTTGCATGAGCATTATAGAGGCCAAAGGGCATCTTTTAATATGAAAAAGTTTCCAAAAGGCTTGTGAAAGTCATTTTGGCCTGGTCTTCTAGTGCAATTTGGATTTGGTTGTAGCCACTATACCCATCCAGAAAACTATAGTAATGGTGTCTTGTAGTTGTATTTAATACTTGGTTCACAAATGACAATGAAAATGATCTTTGAATGTAATCATGTTCAATAGACTAAAGACTATACAAATCCTTCATTATCCTTCTTTCTTCGGCACAATAATGAGTGAACTTACCCACTCACCATCTACCATAGAATAGATGAATCCTATCTTAAGAAGTTTTTCAACTTCATATTTGATAACTTGTTTTAGCTTGGGATTCAACCTTCCCTTCGGCTTCCTCTTTGGTCTACTAATGGAGTCCATATAGATCTAATGTTGGCATATGCATGGATCTATTCTAGTCAAGTAACCATATGACCAAGAAAAAGCTATTAGCCATTTGTTTACAACTTTTAGTAGCTTTCATTTTTATTCTATAATGAGATTGACATTGATGATTACCAGCTTACCAATATTAAGAAATTCATATTCCAAAGTTTTTGGTAAAGATTTTAATTCAAGGGGTTGCTATTTAAATTTTTTAGAGATTTCCAACTCTTCCTAATCCATTTTTGCTTCTTTATGGAAGATTTGGTTATGAATTCACTCCATTTCATCCATCTTATCTATATAAGTACTTGTGATGAGCTCAACTAGATTAATGCATATTTTTTAATCAAAGTTATCATCCATGGTCAGCCATTGGGTATCTTCCTATGTGATGGTTACTACATATAGGCATCTTTAAACATCTAATGTTTCGATGCACTTCTTGCATGCTATGATGGAGGCATTTTGTATGGCCCATATTTTCTACATGCAATGGCATCCTATGTCACTATACATGATGCATGAGACCCTCTTCTTTTATTTTTTTTCAAAATCATTTTCCTTAGAGATTTTCAAGGAAAGGTTTCTGATTCCTAGCTTAGCATCAAGTGTATTACGATAAGCCCTTCACATGATAATAGGGAAGTCCACCTTATAATTGTTCATGTGGATTATTAGGAAATTTGCTAAATAGGACCATCAATGGTGATCATAACATCCTCCACCAATCCTTAGGGGATAGTGATGGATTGATTAGCGAGCTCTAACATGATATTACTTTTCTTTAGTAAAGGCATGTTTCAAGTTTTTTATATCTCTTGAGAGATCAAGTTTACCCTAGAACCTATGTCTAATAGAGTTTTACATCACTTATTTCCTATAATCTATAAGTAGATTAGAAGACTTCCAAGATTAGATCTTTTCTTGAGAAGGTGTCCTACCTTCATCCATTTGGTAACTACATGTGTTAACATGATAGTATGTACATTTTGGAATCTTTGATTTGAAGGTGGCTTGGTAGTAATTTCTAAAGTAGTTTGTGAAGGGTTAGCAACCACATATGCTTGCCAGGATTTGGGTGGACTATTGGGTCTAAAGAAAGCCCATTTCGTAGACTTATGGTTAGAACCACTTGAATTGTAATCTGGTTGTAAGTTCACAGCTCTTGTAGCATTGCATTGTTAAGGCCATGGTAGGATTTCTCCTTACATAGGTGGTGTAAGTGGCAACAAAGTGAAAGTGGAATGTGTAGGGTGTTGTGGTTGATAATGAGGAAGATAGGTGAAAGAAGATTTGACTCGTGGAGTAGTCATTTTATGATATTTAGTAGGATAATAGTAATGTGAGAAGGAAGTATGAATTATAGAGCCACAAGAAGATATAAGTCATTAGAAAATATATCCATATGGATCCAGTTGATGATAAGGGTATCACTGCCTTGGTGGTGGCATCTCCCATGATTGTGGATTTTGCCATTGATGATAATGGTCCTAAGGATGAGGTGGCACTCCACTTGGATAATATTGCGGTTAGTGGTTAGAAAATCTCCTGGGTAATTACCTTTTTGCAAACTTTGGATTTAAAGTATATACCCTAGATTCTTGTAAGTGTGACAATATAGGACAACATCCTTTAGGATATTTGTATTGGCACATGCTACATCCTTCTTCATCTATTTCAAAATCTGCAACCTCATCAACTATTGCAGCCTTACCTTTCTACTAATACTATTCCTTGCTTGTATCTTTTCTTCTTCTTTTATCCCTATCTCGATTTTGCTGCTCCATTTTCTTCTCCATAATTTGTAGAGCAATTTGGAACTTCTCATTCAAGGAGTCTCACATTTTTCCACCTTGGCCAATATTTTTGTAATAGATTTTGGATCAACAAGGTTTTTCTTTGTACCACTTTGTCTAATAATACTTCCTCTTCAAGATCATAGAAACGTACCTCTCTTTTGTGAATGGAGGGATATTCATTATACTATTATGCACTTTCTCTCTTTTTAAGTTTTTTTTTCTTCTTTGATGACTTGATCAATGAGCTTTTGAATCTAATGGACCCTCATTTTTTATAATGTCCCTTGAGCATAAACCCCAAGGGTCTCTCTAGTTTTATTTTAAAGTTCATCTATCACATGGTGCAGTTGTTCACTTTGAGAAAAATCATGGGCTCAGTAGTAATGCAAAAGAGAATAATACTTACCCAAGGATACATTAAGGAATTCATGATTACCTTGTTTCCACTCTTGAATTTATTTTCTCAAGTTGGACATCCTAAAGTATGTTTAATATTTATCATTAAATAGTTCCAACATTGTACTTAATCTGCGAATAGATTCCAACTTCAAGGACTGGTGCCAACTTTATGCTTCTTTAATGAGTGTTTTGAGAAACAATTTAAGTGTTTGCCACTCATTTTCAATGTTCTACAAGGCACAAGCATCATGGAAGGCTTACAAATAAGGTTATGGATTAGCATTATATCCTCTTTCAAATTTATGGAAGTTGTTCATATCAAGCTGTTTGATTCAGCTATCTCTTTGATGCCTAATAGGAAAATTAACTACTTCTAAAATATTGATCATGCTTCTTGTAGCCAACAATGGTTCATCATATTCATTATATTCATGGTGGTCCCTATCATGGCTATGCATCCTATGATGTGAGATGTTATGCCTTCTTTCCTAATGATGCTTCCCTTCTTCTTGTTGTTAACTATGCTTGCTTCTCCAATCCTTACAATGGGATCTTTAATCATCTTCATCTTGATCTTGATCATTCCTCCTTCTATTTCAATTATGATTTCTTCTATCATAGTACAACGATGAGGAGAATGACGAAGATGAAGGACTAAGAGAGTGGTTCTGACTTACCCTTCTCCTTTGATCCCTTGGTTCTTCTTTTGATGAATGGTTCAAAGACCTTGACCTTGAGGTTCTCTTAGTTTTGAAACTAGCTTTTCCTTCATCCTAGTTATCCACCAAGGTTGATTGTAATTGTTGATGAGTGGTGTCTCCTACATCGAAAGGAGGAGGACCTCAATATTGAGATTTTCCTAAAAGAAATTTTGGATCCACATTCTATGATTGCAAAAAATAGTTGAATCAAGACTTGTTTTCTCTTGGATACTTCATAGCATGCCTCAATGCCTTAATATTTCCTAAGCTAGGTCTCTATTGGCTAATAATATTTGGCAAGGTGCTCTATTACTTGATAATCTAGGCCTGTTGATTCAAGCCTGAGTTCCATCAGAGCTATCATGAGCATTAAAGGAATAGAAGGATTAGGAGGTAACACAATATTACCCTCTAGGTCTCTCTAGCATAGTTGTTCATCTTGATGGAGGATGAAGTCAAAGTCCAAATAATAGGAATTTAGATGTGCATAGACAACCTTCAGTTGTTGAGGTGTCTCACCAACATTCCTTCTAGTTTTGTCATATTTCTAGTTGGAGTTAACAGGTGGTGGTAAATCATTCGTACGAGAAGAACCCATCTTAGTTATTTTGATATAGTGTGCCTTGATAAATTATTATTACTAATTTTCTAAAAGATAATACATTATTTTCTTTGACAACAACTTTGTATAATTGCATTATTCAATAGTGCTTAGTTGTTTCCTGCCCTTAGTGTTGCATCACCAAGACAATTGCTCCCTCGCCCTTCTCCAAGTGTACTAAGAAGGTAGCGATATTTCCAAAGATCTCTAGAAATTGCTACTATCTTAGAAGCGACATTGTTACCTCTTGGGCATTAGTATTCAAATGTGTGGATGCTTGCATTTGTTGGGTAGAAAATATTAGCTTCACGTCCTCCAACTAGTTGATGGTACAAGTGATCTTATTCAAGTGACTTAGGGCTGGTTGGTAGATGGATGGATCACCACTCGGTCTAGCCTTCTACTACTGTAGATGTTGATCACAAATTTTTTGCATGTGCTTCATGGTAGCATGAGCCTCTGGCATTGTTTCATGAGTGGGTGGTGGTGGTGGTTGCTCCTCTTCTTGCATCTTGATAGGCACCTTGTCCTTCATCATTTTTGCCTAAGAGGTAGTAAGAGCATGTTAAAGGGTATCATTGAAATAGAGGGTTATTCCTCTCCTTTTGCATAATTTTCAAATCAGGCATGAGAAAGGGAGTGCCTTTCTCCCATGCTCATTTTTCTTGAAGCGCTTCTCTATCTCGAGATAGATTAGCTGTGGAAGATTGACAAGAAATTTTCTGCTCAAAGCAACACATGCATGGGTAGAGAAGGTTGTTACCTTACTTGGCCTCATCATTGGATTAAGATGGTAGGCTGTGATCTTGAAGTATGCTTAGTCTATCATTGTCAGTGCACTATATTCTTTGCAGTCAACTCCATAGCACTACTAGACCCACTCCTTTTTTACCTTTGGGTTCACTTTTATTGAGATTTCTACCAAAGTTTCTCTAGTGTTTAGCAACCTAAGGACCTAAGAGATGTCTTGCATCAAATAGGACACACTAATGTCCTTGATTTTCATAGTGGCATCAGCCTGCCTATTATTCCATAAGAGATACATTTTCCCTATGTACCATTCTCCATTGGACATAAGAATAGGTCACATGGAAGAATTCTGCAACTGAGTTTTGACTTCTTCTAGGGCTAAGTCCAAGAAAGAACCAAAGTTCAACTCTTGAAGAACCAAACATTGAATCTTCTTAGCCTTGATTTACCTAAGGCAGGCATCTGTCAAGTTGACCTCAAGGTTTGGCCGTGGTCCTGGTGGAATTGCTCTGTTTTAGCTTCAAAAATTTGTTAACAGATTCCACTTCAAGCTCCTCCCAAAGAGGTCTCATTGCATGCATTTTAACTACTTTTTCTTGGAGCTATTTCCTTGTTATGGGTGCCATCTATAATCACAACATGACTAAGGATTAGCATTTGATGTGTAACATGAAGCACTTGGTTTCCTTGTCTCATTTGGATTAGTTACACTTGGCTAAGTTGTGATCATGGCAGATTTGATTATTTTATTATTATTTCATTTATATGGCTACTAGAGTTCGTTGGAAAGGTTTAACTCTCAAGAATTAGTGATTTTAACATTATTTTACTAGTTAATCCTTGTGGAAATTAGAAAAAATTCAAAAACTGTTTCATTAGAAACGTAAGGTTTATGGCCCCCATGACATAGAGCTCACCTCTAGTAGTAGTAGGATCAAAGAATGGGGTTAATTAGACAAGCGGTTCATGAGTTATGGACTCTAGAAGGCTTTGAGCTCTTGAAATGGCAAAAACTCTTTATGCGTTTGAAAGAAATTGTGTAAAATGCATTAAGTGTTATGGTATATATAGATACTTTTTGTGTTATGTTAACACGATCACGTCGATGGGGTCATGTCAATGCAACTATGTGCAAAAATTTTGCACATTGAAAAATAGAGTAAAGACAAAGAGTTTTTGAATAACATTGAATTCCAAAGGAAGCCAAGGAAGCCTACAACATGATGAAATGCATGCAGAGGGCTAGATAATTCACAAAAAGGGAGATTTTGCTTGGAGAACTTTAATGAAGAAATGCACAATTGGATGTAACCAACATGGAGCACAAAAGATTTGAATGCAAAAATGCCTAAGGGATGAGGAACTTAACCAACCCAACCAAGGAGTATGCAAGTGGATCCTCCCCATAGCAGGCTTATGTCCTTAATGCCCTTGCATGCCCTCAAACTAAGGGGTTTGTGGGCCCCATGGATGATTAATGGTTATGGTTAGTTAAGGACCAAATCACCAAAGAAACTATTGAAGAAATTTGACTGTATTAAATTAAGACATTGAAATGAACATAAGAAAAGGCAGTGAGGTGAGTTAATGAAAAGCATAGGTGGATGAGGGAGAGAGTGGAATGGAGTCACATATTGTGATCACATGAGGTCCCTTATGGAGTTCATAGTTAATATGACCTAATAATGTTCATCCTTAGTCTGAATTAAAACTAACCACTTCCAGTGACTTTGCATTGATACGCTTAGACTCATCCATCCCCCAAGGCACAAGAATATCCCTACAAATCAATCATCATTCCAAGAAGAGAAGAAAAGAGAAGCATGAAGTGAGATGGGCCTTAGTTAAAGGGAACCTTCAAACATGGGTAACATGTCTTTCTAGTTCCATAACTAGTGTTTGTAGCCCATTATTAAGTCTAAGGGGTGTGCTTGGAATTTTGATTCTTGTTTTTTTTTTTTTTTGGATTTTTTGGATTTGTAGGTGGGAACCATACCATGCAAAGACTTTGCTTCTTGTTATTGGTCAATAGTGGAATGATGAGAAATCCATGGAAACACTCACACACCCAAGAGGGTAGGCAAGTACAAAGAGCATCAAATCCCCTTGAAGTCACATCCTTGTCTATCCATTTAATCCTTTCCAAGTTTGGAAACTACCAAGGTCACAAGTTCATTATAAGTTTCATTTTAAGAAGGGACCTCATACTTCCAAAACAAGAAAACACCAGAGAGTTTTGTGGATGGGTGGATGACATGGACTCACTACTTATTATCATGAAAAGAAACCATGTCTCAGTTTTCAATATCAAAATTCATAAATAGAATCTAGACATTGGCAACCAATTAACATTGTAGAGTACAAATGACCATCAATTGACAGCTACAGTTGCACAAAGTCTTGGTGGAAATAAAGGAAAACATAAGAAAAATTCAAATCAAATAAAGTAAAATATAGAAGAAATTGTAAAATATTTAAGAAAGAGAAAATATACTAAAAATGGTGTAAAACAAAAAACTAGAAAAAATAGAAAAAATGAAAAACTAAGGAGCCACTTTGATTGGTTTAGCATGGATGGCCATCTCCCCCACAACTGAGTTAGAAGGAGGAGATCTAAAAAATTAAGTGTGCATGTCTATCCTTTGAGGTGTTACAGTCACTAGCTTTCTTAGGTTCTTGGAAATGCTTTTTTTGTTGTATGTTGACTTGCAGTTTCTTATTTGGGTATTTAAGTTTGTATCTTAACATGGCCCTAAAAGGAAAGGTTTCATAGATAATGTAAGGTCCCTCCCACAACATTTGGAACTTAATTCTTTGTGGCATGTGTGTGGGATTCCAATATAGAAGCTTATCTCCTAGTTGAAATTTCACTTTCCTAATTCTAAGGTCATTGCAATGTTTATTAAATGCCTGATGCACTTTGTTAGATGACAAGGCCACCAATTGGTTCTCATCTAGCACATTGAAATTCATTAATCGTTCTTTCTATGCTAGGCTTAGGTCAAGATAAAGATCACAAGCTGTTGATAGTATATAGAGTTCTGCTTGGATAGGAAGAGTTGGTAGTTTATTGTACACAAGTTCATGGGGGAGAGTAGCCAATAGGAGGTTTCCAAGTAGAGCAGTAGGCCCAAAAAGCGTTGTTGAGTTTTGTGCTTTAATCCCTCCTATATTTACTAATTGCTCAAGTTAGTATTTTCATGATCTCCCTATTCGTAACTTTTACTTGACTGTTAGCTTGGAGTTAGTAGGATGTTGTTAGTTTATGTTCAACCCCTAAGCACTACATGAACTTTGGGGATGCCTATAAAGTGGGTTCAATTATCAAAAATAAGTGCACGTGGCATCCCAAACCTGTTTACAATATGCTGTTGTACAAACCAAGTAGCTGTAGAAGATGTGTAATTGGTGATGGCCACCACTTCTGCCCATTTGGTGCAGTAGTCAACAACTACTATAATGTACATTTTCTCATTAGACATGGAAGTGATGAGACCCATGAAGTTGATGCCCCAAATATCGAAGGGCTCTAATGGTTGGATCCACTATTGAGGCCCCTCCATATGAGTGATCATCCCACCATCGCATTGATAGCAATCACAAGAGTAGATAAAGTGGTGAGCATCCCTAAAATGTGTTGGCCAATAATACCCTACCAAGAGAATTTTAACGATCATGTGTCTCCTAGCATAGTGGCCCCCAAAATGGCCCTCATGAGCATCTTGGAGATTGTGTAGTTGATCATCATTAGGTATGCACCACCAAATCAAGCCATTGGCACACACCTTGTAAAGTTGTCTGTTTCTTTCCATGAAGTGTTTTTCTTGGTGAAGAAACTATTGTTTCTTCTTATTATCCCATTCCTATGGCATTTCTTGAGTGAGAAGGCAAGTGAGAATGCCATTGTACTAGTGGGTTTCAATGGGCACTTGTTTAGTTACAACTTCGAAAAAGAGAAGTTCATCAAGAAATTAATCTAATAGGGCTCTCCTCCAATTTGCTATCCCATCTCAACTAAGACAAGTGGTCAGTAACCACGTTCTCGATCCCCTTTCAATCTACCATGGTTAGATTAAATTTCTACGAGATCATAAGCCACCGTATGACATAGGGACTTATCGTTGGCTTATTTATCAAGAACCAAATTGCACTATGGTTCATGTGCGCAAACACCTTGTATCCAAGCACATAGTACATGAATTTTTCCAAGGCATACACCACTACCATCAGCTCTTTCTTAGTTGTGACATAACTTAGTTGTGCATCCACAATGCTCCTACTTACATAGTGGATGTAGTAAGGATGTTTTTGATCATCCAACTATGTGAGCATAGCTCCCAAGGTATAATTTGATGTGTTTGTCATAATGTGGAAGGGTTTAGACCAATCAAGTGCTCATAGAATCAAAGTTTCCACAAGCTTTTGCTTGAGTTGTTGGAATGCATATTTGCATTCCTTGGTCCAAACAAATAGAGCAACCTTCTTTGTCAACTCCACCAATGGTTTGGAAATTTTAGAAAAATTATTGATGAAGCATTAGTAGTAGCCAATGTGGCAAAGGATTGACCTCACATATTTAACTATTTCAAGTTGTCTAGTGATTCCTTGGATGACCCTTATTTTTTTAGGGTCCACCTCAATCCCTTTCTAAGAAATTTTGTGCCCTAAAATAACGTCCTCCTAGACCATTAAGTGGCTTTTCTACTAGTTGAGCCTAAGGCTTATCTCCATTCACCTTTTTAGCACTTACTCAAGGTGGTCCAAGGCTTGCTTAAATGTAGCCTTGTAAGTAGAGAAGTCATCCATGAAGACTTCCACTGTGCTACCAATTTGCTATTGAAAAATGCTTAGGACCAAGCATTGGAATGTAGCAGGGGCATTGCATAGGCTAAACGACATCTTTCTATATGTGAAATTCTCCTAGGCACTCGTGAATGTGGTTTTGGCCTAATCCTCCCATGCTATTTGGATGTGGTTATAGCCATTATAACCATCCAAAAATCTATAATAGGTATGCCTAGAAATTGTGTCCAACACCTAGTCCAAAAATGGCAAAGGAAAATGATCCTTGTATGTTGTCATATTTAATAGCCTGAAATCAATGCAAACCCTCCATTTTTCACCTTTCTTTGACATGATCACAAGTGGGCTAACCCACTCACTATTCTTGATGGGATAGATGAACCCCACCTTGAGGGGTTATTCAATCTCCTCTTTGACAAGCTACTTTAGTTTGGGGTTCAATCACCACTGTAGCTACCTCTTTAGTTTAATAGAGGAATGTGTGTAGATGTAATGTTGGCATATCCTTAGATCAATTCTAGTTAGCTCATGGTATGAACAAGTAAAGGTTGTTGGGCATTTGTTGACCACCTCCAACAGCTTCTTTTTCTACATAAGAGCAAGGTTGGCATTAATGATGACCGAATTCTCATTGTTCAAAAAAGCATATTTCATTTTGGCCAGTAGAGTTTTTAACTCAAGGGGCTTCTATTTAAATATTTTAGGGATTTTTGACTCTTCCCAATTAGTGTCATTAGGTTTAATGGAGATTTGGCAATGGATTTGTTCTATTTTGTCCATGCCTTCAATGTAGGTACTTGTTAGACTCTCAATTTGTTCCATGAACAAGATTGAATTACTTTCAAATTCAGCTATCAACCACTAGGTGCCCTCCTATTTTATGGCTATTGCATACAGATGCCTTTGAATTTCTATGACATTAGCACACTACTTACATGTTGTGATTGTTGTACTTTTAAATATTCATAATTTCTATATGCAGTGGCACCCTATGTCACTATACACAATGCATGGAACACATTTCCTTGCTATTTTTCCAAAATCAATTTCCTTAAAAATCTCCAAGGAGATGTATTTGATTCCCAAATGCACATCAACAGTACTTAGCTAGGCACTTCCCATAATGATTGGAAAGTATCCCTTGTAGTTGTCTACTTGGATCACCAGGAAGTTAGTAGGATAAGACCACCCACAAACAATGGTCATAATATCCTCCACCAATCCCAAGGGAATGATGATGGTCTAATCTGCTAACTCAAGACAAATGTTGCTCTTATTAAGAGAAGGTAGGTTTTAGGCTTTGTACATTTCATGTGAGATCAAATTGACATTGGAACTTGAGTCTAAAAGAGCCTTGCAAGGCTCATTCCTATTGATTTGCAAATAAATGAGGGGACTCCTAGGATCAAATCTCTTACTAGGAAGGTGGCTAGCCTTTATCCAATCTATGACCACATGGGTCAACATTATAGTATGCACTTTGGGAGATGTTTAATTTGAAAGGATCTCGAAGGATGTTGTGGAGGAGAAAGGAGAAGTAGGGTTAGCAACTGCAAGTGTTTGTGAGGGCTTAGTAGAACTATTAGTTTAAAAAAAGGGTCATTTTCAAGGCTTAGTATCCAAACCACTTGGTTAGGCAGTTGGCTATAAGTTAACAACCCTTTTGACATTTCTTTACTATGGCTAGGTTGGAATTTTGCCCTACATGGATTGAACAAGTGGCAACTGAGTTGAGGGTGGAGGTACGAGTACAAAAGAATGAGGAGGGTAATAGGGAAATGGGGACTCCCCTCTTGGAGATTATGCTCTATAATACTCAGGAGGGGAGTAGTGGTGCTAAAAAGAGGCATGACTTGAAGAGTCATGTGGAGAAATGGGTTGTTGCACATAGTACTTGTATGCATTTAGTTGATGATAAGGGTACTACTACCTTAATGATGGCATCCCTCATGACTGTGGGTGGTGCCACTATTGGTACTACTTGTGAGGTTGAGGTGGAGCTCCAATTAGATAGTAGGCTTGTTGGTGGAACTACCTGTAGTTACCTTGAGGATAAGGCAACCTCTTGGGTGTTTGCTATTTTGCTAATATGGGATTCAAATTGTACATCTTGGATTCTTGTAAGTGTGGGATAATTGGGCAACATCCCTTGAGATGTTCATATTGGTAGATGTCACACATGCCATCATCATCTATTTCAGAATCCAAACCTCTTCAATGGTAGCAACTTTGCCCTTACCCCTCTAATGGGCATGTTCATCTTCCTTTCTTCTCCTTTGATCATGACCACCACCTTACTTTTGGACTCATCTGCAATTCATAAAGCAGTTTGGAACTTTTCATCCAAAGAGTCCCACATTTTGTCTACCTTGGATGATATTTCAAAAACAGATTTTTGTATTAGTAAGGTTTTCCATTGCACCACTTCATCAAGTGATGCCTCCTCCTCATTATCATAAAACCAAACCTCCTTTTTGCAAATGGAAGGATTCCAATTGTATTCCTTTGCACTTTTCCTTTTCCTTAGCTCATCTTTTTCTTTGGCCACTTGCTCGATCAACCTTTGGATTTGATGGATTCTTAGCTTTGAAACCCTCCCTTAGGCATATACCCCAAGATTTCTCCTTATTTTTTTCTTGAGCCCATTTATGGTATAGTGCAGCTACTTCCTTTGAGAAAAGCCATGGCCTAGGAATCGATGCAACAATGAGTAATATCTACCCATGGCCGCATCCAAGGATTAATGCATGCCTTGCTTTCAACCTTGGATTTGCTTTCTCAAGTTAAACATTTGGGGGTACATTTGATACTTGTCATTGAAGAGTTCAAGCATCATACTCCACCATTTGATTGATTCCAGTTCTAAGGACCGGTATGGACTTTTAGCCTCCTTGATAAATGTCCTCAAAAATAGCTTTAGTTCCTACCATTCGTTCTCAATGTTCTATAAAGTGCATGCATTGAGAAAGGCTTTAAGATGATTTTGTGGATTAGAATTGTATCCCTCTTTGAAATTAGGGATATTGTTCATGTCCAACTATTTAATCTAGTTATCCTTTATGTGTCTTGTTGGAATCCTTATAGCCTCCACAATGTTGAGCATGTTTCTGGTTATAAGCAGAGGCTCATCATAGTCATAACCCTTGTGATGACCATGATGTTTATAATGCCCTCTACTATCCCTTCTTTCTCTATGGTGGACTTCCCTTGATTGCTCGCACCCTTGGTCTCTATTGTTCTAGTAGGGTCTATAGTCATTTTTGTCCCATCAGTCACCTCCATCATAATCTCTCCTTCTAGGGCTTCGATCGGAGCTAGAAGAGGAAGATGATGAGGGTGACGAAGGAAAATAAGAAGGAGGACTAACACCAAAATGGTGCTTGCTACTCCCTCTTCTTTGATCATAGTCGTGATCACCATGTTTATCATTACCATGGTGCTGATTATTGTTCCTGCCTTAACTCCCTCGTTTGGAGCCCCCATGGTTATGGGACCCATTCTTCCCTGAACTAGGGTTATTTACAGTTGACTATAAATTCTAGTTAAGGGTCCCTTAATTGAAGAGAAGGGGATGAGAACCCCCTGAGAAGAGATCCTCTCCTTCCTTTTGGCCTAGTAGGATCAAGGGGTTTGTGAACCAATTACCTTTTGATACCTCATAGTGAGCCTCCATCTGTCAATCTTTCTTTCATTGAGCCTCCATGGGATGTAATCCCAGTAGTCATGATCTTGAACAACGTACTTAACATTAAGCCCTATGATGCTCAATCTCATGAGATTGTGGAGTAGCATCATAGGAATCAATTGATTGGGAGGCAACACGATGTTGCCCTTCATGTCCCTTCATCGTAGTTGTTCATCCTAGTGTAAGATGAAGGTGAAATCAAGAATATACTCATTTGGATGAATACAAATCACTTTGCATTGTTGGGGCACAGGTGGTCTCAGGCCTTCTTCTTTGTTAATTGGAAGTATTCTTCAACAACGTTGGAGAATCTTCCCTACGAGAAGCAACCATGTTAGCTTTGAAGAAAAACAGTGTTCTTGTATTATTATTATTATTATTTTTCTTAATGATTTCGACTTGAAGGTTCATTACAATGTCGTTGAATAATTTAACTAACTTCCAAGTAGCACATGTAGCTAACTAAAGTCCCCAACAATAACACCAATGATGAGCAGTGAGTAGTACCTACACCCAACCATATGAATCACCAGCATTCACTAAGTGATCTGGTTGAATTCCATAGACTTCAGCTCTCTAAGTACACATGATCTAGGTAGTGAATTTCAAGGACATGATTGTTGTCTTCCTAATTTCACTTGTGAAGTGCAATGGTATGGTTAAGTGTAATTAAGGCATATGATTTATATCATTTTTTATATTTTCATTTAATTCACCTAAGTGTAGAAAATAAAGTAATTAATTGTTTAATTAATCTAAGAACTAATTAATGCCTTAACTAATCCCAACATAAGCATCAATTCCTATACACCGTACACATCTTGAACATGTTGTAATGCTAATAGGTTACCAAGCGTAAACACTACTAGGATTACCAAGCATTAATGTATGTTCAAGGTGGTCATACTTATGTGCATTAATTATTCCCTATTAATTAATTAATTGAATACATGAATATAAATAACATAAATAGTAAATGCTTTACGTAAATATTGTGTTAAGTCTAAGTGCTGCAAGGTTTGTTAAGAAACTTCGTCTTTATCATGTCTAGGTATACTAGTGCTCAAATGAAAATCCATACACTTCTCAACTCCTATTGCGGGCACTTAGAAAATATTCTAACTTTGGAAGATACAAACTACAAGATTTCATCTATGCTACTTAACAATAAATGCCATAAATGCAACGGATGCATGCATTTATATAGGCAAGATTGGACACTTCATTGATGCGTATGTGTCGATGCATCAAACCATGCACTAATGCATACACATTGATGGGATCACGTTGGCGTGGTCCAATCAACCACGACTCATCAATATGATCTTAAGATTAAATGCATTCTAGAAGTAGGGGTTTCAACCCACCCATCATAGGTATGCATGTGCATATGTGTACATGTGAATTATAAAAATGCACATTTGGACATTAGGGAATAAGATGTTTACCATTTCATGGTTCAATTTTGATGAGCTAATGCATGCATTACGACCCCAACCCTCAATCATTGGATGAGTGAAAGCCTAGGCTCTTTGAGTGGTTGCATGCAAGCTTAAACTAACATCTTTTGACTTGAGAAATAAGTTCCTTACCATTACTCCATCACTCCAAACAATAGTTCCTTAAACCATAGTAGAATATTTTTTATTTTTCTTGGATCAATAATAAGATGTTAGCCTAGTAGTAAGGCTCTTGATTTGAAATATTCAAGTTATGATCTTGATTCTAGTGGGCAATGTTGAGTTATAAAGTTCTAATTGAACTATATATATTAGATATAGGAGTAGATAAATAAGATGCTTTTTTGTTGATGCCTCCTTTAATGTTGCCCAGGTAGAATTATTTCTTTTCTATTAGTTTATTCAAGATGCGTAAAAGTGCCTTATTTTTTGTAATCTTACAAGCTACCTCATATCACGATGTAGAATACTTAACTCAATGTTCCATTTTTTGAGCCAA
Organism: Gnetum montanum; assembly: GCA_015680685.1. Lineage (NCBI taxonomy): Eukaryota > Viridiplantae > Streptophyta > Gnetopsida > Gnetales > Gnetaceae > Gnetum > Gnetum montanum. The sequence goes on along the minus strand of MNCI01026334.1, from coordinate 776,565 downwards.
ATCATTCCCTTGTGGAACGATCCTTTCTATTGTGTAACAGCTAAGACTTCCTTCAAAAATTTAGTTATTATGCTATAAGAGAGACTATGAACATATGCTACAAATTGACAAAGAGCTTCTATTTGTAAAGACATCATATCTAATTCAAGAAGTAACATATCATATTATATTTACCTTTTAACATGAAATTATTTTATCAAAAAAATGCTTTTGAACTTCTTCTATTTTTTCCTATATTTGCTAGTAGGTCTAGGACCCCATACTGCACACCCATACAAAAGAGCTGGTTGCACAATAGAACAAAATAATTGTTTTTAATGTCCCATGCTAAGATACTTTCCTTTTGACATTTGCTTTTTAAATCAAATAAGGCTCTCACTCTACTTGCAATTCTATGTTTAATGCACATTTCCCAACTATAATTGTAAGAAAGATCTAGACTAAGGCATCTATAAGTTGGTGTTATATTTACTAGGTCCTTTCCCATAGTGAAAGAATAATCATTATTCCTAGTGCTAATGAGGTGTTAGCCTAGTGGTGAGACTTTTGATTTGAGAGCTCCAAGTCATGGGTTTGATGTTGATGGATAATATTGAGTTATAAAATTCTAATTAAACTATATTACAATTCTTTTGGGATTCTAACACCTCTTTTCAAATTATTCCTAGTGCCACACACCATAATTCTAGTTTTTTGCACATTAACTTTCAATCTTGAACATTAATAAAAATCATTCAAAATAGTAAGCATTTGTTGCAGGCCTTTCTTAGAGTTGGAGATTAAGGCTACATCATCAACATTAGCAAAAGGTTGACAAAGTAATTATTAATTTTAATAAAGTATCTACTTGGAATTTTTTGCATTGATTGCTTGAGTTTATTAATAAAAGTACTAAAAAATGTAGATGAAAGAGGACTACCCAAAACCATTAGGCTTTTTCTTTAACTCTTATTAGTATGAACAACTAGAAAACTGAAGCACCTATCTTTCTTCCAACAGAACCTTCGTGATAGAAAAGATCAACACACTTTTACTATCTTCCTTATTCCCATCTAAGGTATGAAACCTTTGATTGTTCTTGGAAGTTGCAATATGAAATGAAATCAAATGAAGCTTTATTATGTCCAAAGATCCATAGGATCTATTGGATAGATATTACATTTTCATGAAAAATAAAGATACACTCTACAAATTGACCAAGCACCAATGGGTGCATCAAAAACAAATCACACAAGCTTTTTTCTATACCATTATAATGCTATCTCAAATAAGTAGTCATGGCACAAGAAAGAAATACATGTAACTCATTTTCAATGACTTATGATATGCACCACCTACAAATGTGCTCTTCTTGGGGGAGTTGAATCCGTCTTTTACTTTCAATTCTAAGATAATGAGAACTTAAGCGAAGCTTGTTGATAACATTCTAGTACTTGATAGAAATAACAATTGAGAGATAGTGAGTTTATTAGATCTAATGTGGTATAAATAAAATTGCCTCTTGCCTTCTATGTTAGTCCACATCTATGTTAAAACCTTCTGCTTAACTAGTTGGTGAATATGCTTAGGATTTTGTTGCATGTCCTTCCAAGAGATGTTCCATTTTCTCAACCATTGCATCCCTTGAAAATATCAACCACAATCTTGTGAATCCTCAAGAACTACTTTAAGAAATTTGTTTTGTATTGAGATATGCAAGCTATTAGTGTATGTAATGAATTTGTTTCGAAAGGTAATAAATCACATTCACATAATAACATTGGGTAAGGTGTTTGCATCTTCATCTTTAACTCATTGAGAAAAAAAGTTTTTTGTACTCTTTCAATATCTTTTCAAAATTTAACATTGAGTCTAGGTTCCCAAACAACACATCCATACAATACGGTAGGATAGATGATAATTTGAAAAATTTGGTTTTTGACCTTTCAAGTCCAAAGGCATAAATCCTTGCACTTGTTTTTGAAAGCATATAGAGCTTTGAAACCTCTTGCTATTTTTTCTTTGATGCCCTTCCCTCACATGTAATTGTTCATATAAATGAAACCCAAATATTTAAAAGAACATACGATTTGTACGTTGGTACCTCCAAAATGAAAGTTACAATAGTTATTTCTTGTACCCAGATTATTAATTTGGTTTTATTTACATTCAGTTGAAGACCAGATGAACAACAATAATTTTCTAAAATTTGCAACATATATTTGCATAGCTTATGTAGTAGTGGAAATCAAGGTAGTATCATTTGTATATAAAAAAGAGGATTTACTTATTGGGACCCAATTTTGATAGTATAACTATTTTGCCCATTGCATAACCATTCCTACATTTCATCAATAAAAATACCAAAGAGAGTTGAGGAAGTGGACACCCTTACTTAACTGCAATTTTGCTTTGGAATTGAAATTTTTTCTTTGAATTGTTGTCTATAATTTCAATAATCACTTCCTCATACAATTCTCAAATTTGAAGGGAGAGCAAAGCACAACCATAGTTTTGTACAAATAGCTTAATCAGAAGCTTGCAAAATCAATAAAATAAATAAAAACCTTTTTATTAAGCATTTTTGCAAACACCATGCAGTATTTAAGAGTAACTAAGTCATTAATACAAAGTGATTTTGTCTTAATGACATATTGGCTTGACTTTTACCTTCAGCGCAAGAAGTCATTTCTGTGCTTGGTTTCTGACTTGACATTCATTTTTGAACCTTAAAAGAATTATTTTTTGAAAAAGAAGAAAAGCCATTGGCAGCGGATGAAGAACAGCGGAGGTCTCCCAACGAGAAAAGTAACCTGACACGGGTGAGCCACGCTCTCGCAGGGCCAAAAATGCGGCAAAATCAGGAACACATCACTCGACAAAACAAATGTGGCTTCCAACACTTCCAGCAAACACCACACCACGAAACGAAATAACAACAATACAGTCGCCTGTCAACCCCACTCCGCTTTTGCCACAACTTCACTACAAAATTGATTCTTGTGCCCGTCCCATCTCAAAGGCAACCAATTCGCACAATCATCATCATCGTTGCATTCGAGCACCAGAATCGCCTCTGAAACAAATCTTCTTTTCTTCCAAGTCTCTCATACATCAAATTTTTCTTCCGTTTACGTCGTCTGAAGTCCACAACTTCAGACAGAAGCAAGCAGGAGAGGCAGAGGCAGAAGCAGAAGCAGAAGCGCAATCATTTGAGCGATCGTGTTAATTATGTGGCGAAGAGTTGCAGGCGCGGCGGGCAGCTGCTCTGCACGCGCGCGGCGTTTTTACAGCACGCGATTTTCGTACAAAACGGTGGATCATACTTACGATGCCGTCGTTGTAGGCGCTGGCGGTGCTGGACTCAGAGCCGCCATTGGACTCGCCGAGCACGGCTTCAATACTGCCTGCATCACCAAGCTCTTCCCTACTCGATCTCATACCGTCGCCGCTCAGGTCCGCCGAAACCCTAGCGTTTCCTCCGTGCATTCTCGGATTCAATGTCCAAGTTGTCTGTTTTCTCGTGTTACCTCGTTTGGTCGGAATCCTCGAATGTTTTGGACGCCTTTTAAAGTCGATTTTTTCCATCTCTGTTGAAATCTGTGCTTTCACTCGATGTCTTCGATGCCTCTGGATTCTTTTGTTTTCGTTGTTTGCTTAGGCTAGGATGTCGGGGGTGTATGGATGACTTTTTCTGTGATCGTTTTAGTTTGGTCTGTTTTCACGTGTTCTTCGTTTCGGTAATTGCCTTTGTTGTTCTGAATTTTTAATTTTGTACCTTTTTCTGCGTAACTAAAACCTCTTGTAGTGGTTTAGGATCTACAGGAATTTGTGTTCCAGGAGAATTTCAGTGAAAACAGGTGTTGATGTACTACCTTCAATGATGCATTTTGATAACATTGTAATCGGTTTGGTTTTTTTGAATGTTTTTAGCTGAAGTGTATGGTTTAGCGTATACTGAGATGCCTTCGACGAATTGTTTCTATGGCGTCGTAATTTGTTTGATTATTTTCAAATTTTTAGCGGAAGTCTATGGTTTAACCTATACGTTAAAGTCCATTGGGTGAAGAGGGCACCTGCACGCAGAGAGATGATTTTTTTTCCATAATTGCATTTATGGAGAAGCACAGGAATCTGAATAATAACCGAACAATTAGTTAATTTTTTTGGACAAAATTAAGCTTTTCAATGTCGATGCCGTTGTCTCATAAAGTAATTAAAATGAAATCAAATTTCTATCGACGGTTTTCAAATCTCATGATGGGTTCATGGAAAAACTTATTCTTGACGTTCCTTCTTCTAGATATGTCCGTTCTCGCAAGTATTTCATCAGAGAGGATTTATAAAAATGTTTGAACCATCGCCAGGAAGTGAAATCTGAAGCATATTCCAAGTACATGCATGGCTGCTCTTGCACACTCTGAACTGAAATTATAATTTTTAGAATTAATTGGTAGCTTGGTAGTCGGTAATTTCCATGTGTTGAGCTGTTTGGCTGTTATGGTCGAAGCAGGTATCAGCTGTGTTATTTAGTGTCACCTTTAGTCTATTAACGACTCACACCACAATCATTGGATTGCAGTTTAAGTGGTAGGAACTCAATATCTATAGGAGACTTTGTCAAGGAAGAAGATGTGGAAAATCGTGTGAAACTGAAAGTTGACGTAAGCTTCCGTGAGAAGTAAACTTCAAAATAAACAAGTTAAATTTGGAGTTGTTTTACAAATCAACAACTACTGTTAAAAGCTTTTTTGGTGATGCCAATAGATATGTGTCGCCCATATAAATTTTCTCTATTTGATTTACTAAAGACATGGAACACAAGTTGAAAACTCAGTGGTCTTTGCTCAAATGCTAAGTTATTACCACATACATTAGAGCCCTTGCATTGCAAAAAATGCCAGAGTCAGTGATGCATAGGGCACTTGGCGAGAACATGCAGCTTGTGATTTTCTAGTTGCAGGTTCAATCCTGAGGGGTATGCATAGTGTAACAGTGCTGCCCTTGAAAAACACCGTTTGGTACCACCTGGGAGTCCCAACAGCAACAATGGAAGAGGGAGACTCAAGGTGGACTATGCGTTCAGCTTAGCACACCTGTTTTACAGAGCACACACTCATTAGCCAATGGTTAGAGGTGCTAGAGTTGCCATAAGCATTAATCACACAACCAGTCCAACAGAGCATGCATGTACACACAATAAGCACACAATATATTGATCCCCTAGAAGGGATATGACACGTTCATATACTAACACATCTAACCCTAAGCCCCATTCCAAGGAGAGGGTGGTGGCCCAAGTATCAAAGCCAAAGCTCCTTTGCAAGCCTACATGTCCCTGTGATGAGGTTCACAAGGAATCAGGGTCCATGTAGTTCTAAATGATGGTTAGAATAGCATGGAACCCAAAAGGATCTCCATGCTCCTTTGGTCCTGTTCCGGAGGGAAATAACTTTTGATCCACTAAGGCATGTTTTGCTACACACAGAGACATGCCAACCTGAAGGCACAATTAAAAAAAATATGTTTAGGCTATGGCATCAGACAGACAGCTGGACATAAAAAATCATCATCGAATTTTTGGCCTACCTTAATTTTGAGCCCATATAGATGGGATAAAGGCACCATGATGATGATGGCAGAAAATGCTAAAAAAAGTACATTATAAAACTGTTGCTTAAGAAATTGTACTTTAAATGCTCACATGGCCCTGGGAATACTGGGAGTTCCCTCTTCTCAAAAGAAGAAAAACAAAAATATCAGACATGAAAACTGAGGGAATTGCTTTGCTTGCATTGATAGAGATGGTTATGAAAATTTGGCTTTGTTAATAAAGCTGAAGAGAAATATTAAATGTGACATGCACAAGTCTTGTTCACCCCCTGAATGTTGATATATGTTTTGACCTGCTGAGGTCAGACAGGCCCGAAAGTTTTACTATTATTTTCTCATATTTCTGATCACCTAACTAATTTCTGACCTTGGAAGGCACATGGATGCTTAAAATAGCACTACACGCGTAATTTTGACATTAAATAATATGGAAATAATGATAATGTTTAAGGGGAAATCTGTTCATTTAGTAGGTTATGGATAAACCTGCCAGCATTCAACTTTATATGTTGTCCATTATGTAGTCCTGCTCAGTGAAAACTATAATTAAACCTTTCAAGTTGAAAATGAATTTTGATTTTGAGTTTTAAAAGATTACATATGTTTATCTCATAAGCAACATTTGGCAAAGCGGAGAGGATTCTATAAAATACATATTCTTCCTTGAATATGCAAGTGTTCTTTCAGGCTTGAAAATAAATATATCTTGAGAATAAGGGTGATGTGAAATTTGCGTTGATGTTCCACATCGCTCTGGTATGAATATTTATTTGAAAATAATTAATTGTACAGGGTGGCATTAATGCGGCTTTAGGTAATATGACTGAAGATGATTGGAGGTGGCACATGTATGATACAGTGAAAGGAAGCGACTGGCTAGGTCAGTATGCTTTGCAACCATTCTGGCAGTTCTATGTATGAATTTCTCAGTTGAAATAAAATTGTTCACATCTTTCCATGCATATTTTGTTACAAGTTTTCTTAAATTTTGAAATTTTTAGTATATATCATGAATATGGCTTTCATTGAACCCATATTAACACAACTTGTTTAATGTTGTCTGAGCGGTTTTCAGGTGATCAGGATTCTATTCAGTACATGTGTAGGGAGGCGCCAAAGGCTGTCATTGAGTTGGAGAATTATGGGCTTCCATTTTCTCGAACTGAGGATGGGAAGATATATCAGCGTGCTTTCGGAGGGCAAAGCTTGGATTTTGGAAAGGGTATGCTATATATTACTAATTCTTTATTGAAATGTTACATCTGCACAGGAAGTTATTGACAGTCAGGGTAAAATATACTGGTTCTGCATTGCAGGTGGGCAAGCTTATCGTTGTGCATGTGCTGCTGACCGTACAGGACATGCACTTCTGCACACATTGTATGGGCAGTCGATGAAACATAATACCCAGTTCTTTGTGGAGTACTTTGCTCTTGACTTAATTATGGATGATGACGGTTAGTTCACTGTTGTAAATTATATTTGTTTGTACCACTTAAAACTTATTTGTTTCTGTTTTACAGTTTACAGCAGCAGTAGAAAACCAGTATATCCATATGGAATGATGCCCCTTTGGTTTCAGGTGCATGCAGAGGTGTAATTGCATTGAACATGGAAGATGGTACTATCCATCGTTTTCGTGCATTGTCTACAATTTTAGCCACAGGGGTAAAATCTGATTATCAATGATGCTACACCGAACCTAAGATGTATTTTCTGTTCTCAAACAAAATTCTATAACATATATTTTTTATTTTGTTCAGGGCTATGGACGAACATATTTTTCTGCAACATCGGCTCACACGTGTACCGGAGATGGAAATGCTATGGTTGCACGTGCTGGATTGCCTCTTCAGGTCAGTTTGTTCTCATTGTTCATGATAATGGCCAGATCGTTTGCAAATTATAAGATAGGGTGGCCGTTAAAAATTTGGTACTTAAATTAATCTTCTGTTCTGTGGGTTTATTTTCTTTTCATTTCAGGATCTTGAGTTTGTCCAATTCCATCCAACTGGCATCTATGGTGCAGGTTGCCTTATAACAGAAGGTATAAATACACAAAGTCAATGGTGCCATAGATGTGCACGCAAGTTATTATCTAGTTCCTTTGCAAATTAACATTTTGTGTACAACATTGATAATATTGCCCATTATTCAGTTTTGTATTCTGATTTGGCATGTAGCCAGGGCTGTTGTAAATCGTGAATAAAGGAGTTTTGTTTGTTATGCATGCCAGTAGTTTTGTTTCAGTTGTTTTAAATTGTGTTATAGTTACCTTATTGGATTTTGTAAATTATCTTGTTGGTTGTAAACATAGGTTCTCGTGGTGAGGGTGGTATTCTGCGAAATAGTGAAGGTGAACGATTTATGGAACGTTATGCTCCTACTGCAAAAGATTTGGCATCAAGAGATGTTGTGTCAAGGTCCATGACAATAGAGATACGAGAAGGCCGTGGAGTTGGTACATATCTGGCTATTTCTGTTTCAATTATATAGTTTATTATTTTCAATATTTTTGTTCCAAATTGATTGTTGATTATGTTGTTGCTAAAGTAATTACATTTATGGGTTCTTCAGGCCATTGTATTACCTAGTGATGATACTGTTTGTTGATGCCTTTACGGAGTTCATTTGTTTATCATTTTATTGCCTCCTTTATTTAATGTTACTGCAGGACCCCTGAAGGATCACATATATCTCCATTTGAATCATCTACCACCTGAAGTCTTGAAAGAAAGGCTTCCTGGTATCTCAGAGACTGCAGCAATCTTTGCTGGGGTAGATGTTACGAAGGAACCAATCCCTGTTCTTCCCACCGTTCACTACAATATGGGTGGCATTCCAACAAACCATCTAGGAGAGGTACTGATGTACAATTTTGAAATTTGTAGGGCCATAATACAAGAAACCCTATGCACTAAAGATATTTTTATTTATTATCATTCATTCTGATAGTTGAAATTTATATTCACAGGTTGTGGATATTAGAGGAGATAATCCTGATAGTGTGGTGCCTGGAGTAATGGCTGCTGGAGAAGCAGCATGTGCTTCAGTGCATGGTGCTAACAGACTTGGTGCGAATTCACTTTTAGATATCGTGGTTTTTGGCCGTGCTTGTGCCAACAGGGTTAGAGAACTATACAAACCTGGTGAGTTACTCCTACAGTTCGTCAACACAGTTTCGTTTTGTTTATGGCTTTAAACACAGTTTTTGAGCTATGCGTTTAAAAATTTCTCTAAAATTATGATTTGATGCTGTTAGGTTTATCTACCGTTTAATTGTGATAATTTGAGTAATGTCAGCTAAATCTGACACACTTGTACATGTTTTACAGTATTTTTTATTTAATTGGTAATACTCATTATTCACTTGATGATGAAAACATAAGAATAAGGGCTTTGCTCTATCAATGATCCATCTAAATACTTGATTTTAATTTGCAGTAATTTTCTTAAAGTTTTGACAATTTACCATTAAAGAAGCACAAATTTCAATTTGTACTCTCTGGATTTGAGATGAATAATCGCGTGAGTGTTTATTGTTATCGTGCACCAGGTCAAGCTCAGAAACCCCTACCCAGCAATGCTGGGGAGAAAACTATTACATGGTTGGATGAATTAAGGAACGCAAATGGCAGTTTGCCTACATCCAAGATTCGCCTTAATATGCAGAAAACAATGCAGAATCATGCTGCTGTTTTCCGTACCCAGGAAACATTGGAGGAAGGTAGAAACATGACCATTTGCCCAGATACTGTTTTCAGAAATATCTTCTGTTATTGTCGAATTATTCTTGAACTGCTTACATTGTCTTTAATTTGTAAATAATCGCCATTTTGGTAAAATTATGAAGCTGTACAATGTTGAAGTAATGAGATCAACATATGACTGCAACATCTAACTGATTAAGAGCTTTCTTTTTAGCATACATCTTTGATATTGAATTTGATTTACTTAATACTGGTTATTTTACTTGCTTTGTTAATTCGTTCATTCCCTAATAAAAGCACTCAATATCCTGAAGCTTGCAATAGGTAGAAAGTCATGGATGACTTTGTCCAGTCATATTAGTTTTTGTGCTAATTGTACTGTAGCTCAAGGCCATCTCATTGGCTTGTCAATGAATAATTTGCAAGGTCAAGCATTACTTATGGCACATTCTTGGAATAGATTGTGTTCTAATTCTTTCTATTTAAGGCACCATGCTTGATGCTAGCTTTCTTAACTAGTTCTTTATTCTCTTTATGTTCTTATTTAAATGCTATTATAATATATTTTAAAGGATTTTTACTAATTTTCATACCTTCTGCAATTGATGTTTCTATGGTGCTACAATTCTTGCTGTTTCTTCAGGATGCAAGTTGATTGATGAAACATGGAAGAGTTTTGGAGATGTTAAGGTCACCGATAGATCTCTGATATGGTACGTAGGTGACCATCGATTTGGTCTTGAAATGTGTAGTTTCGAGAAGATTTAATTCCGATTGTAATTAATGTTTGAGAGTTAGAAACCTTATAAGAACTGAAATGACATGGTACAATAACTTTTGCAGGAATTCAGATCTGATTGAGACAATTGAATTGGAAAATCTTTTGATAAACGCTTGTATTACAATGCACTCAGCGGAGGCCAGGAAGGAGAGCAGAGGAGCACATGCTCGTGAAGACTTCAATGTGATATACCCATTTAACTTTTTTAGTCTTATAACCATCTTTCTTTTTAACTAGTAGATGTGACAAATTGACAAACAAATTATTTGCAATTTTGCAGAAAAGAGATGATGAGAAGTGGATGAAGCACACAATTGGGTTAGTATTTCTCTTGCCCTGGTTCAGGTTGAATTGTGGTACTTAATGTCAAGTTCTGTTTGGTTGTGGTTAATTCTTAATTTATTTCACTAGCTTACCAAATACAACCAGGCAAGACACTGCAGAACATAATATATACGCTGAGTGTTACATGCCAAAAATTACATGGAAAGTCAACGAGTAGCTTCATAAGAATTTAAGTTTTGACAAAATGTCCTTAAATGTAAAAATTGTAAAATCCAAATTTTAGTTCATAGACCATCAGACTTTGTTCAAGTGCGTAATACCGAGACCACTAAAGGTTAGGGTTTGTAAACAAGAAAAACATTTAGAGCCACTATAGTCGGTGGTAGCTAACTGACTGTAAAAAATATCGTCAAGTTGTTCACTTACTCTAATAGTTTAGCAGATGATGATATTTGGTGGTATGCATTGCAAACAATTTTGGTTAACATGACTATAAAGGAACCCGAGCTGATTGCATAATGGACGCTTGTAAAAATTTTAAGTTACTGGTGGCTACAGGTACAGAAGTGTAAACCTTGTAGTCCACATGTGATCTCGGATGCCAAGTGTTTTTACTTGTCCAAAAAATTCCAAAAAGTAAAAAAGGCTGATGCATATTTGTTTCGTGTCCTCAAACATGTTTCCTAGTACAGATTAAAATGGATTGTTGATTCTTTTCATTTTTCCCATCCATGTTGCAACTGAGTGTCTTTTGTGATGCTATCTATTAACCCTTTGACCTTCCTTCCCTAGCATTTCAATTATACAATAATTGTAAATTCATTGGACTTATTATGCTTACTTCCAGGTACTGGGAAAATGGAAAGGTTCGCTTGGCGTACAGACCGGTCCATATGAATACACTTGATGATGAAGCGGAAACGATTCCTCCAAAGGCTCGTGTATATTGAGATTTGCAACCATGTTTACATGTCAACTCTGCTTTTTGGCCTGTTTGATACACTAGTAAAATCTTCAGTGTGCATCTGATAAGAGGCCCTGGCTATTGAATAAAGAGTCCATATTCGGGATAAGATTGACAGGAATATTTCTTTCCCTATTGGGAATTGCGAAATTCTGACCTAATATGGCAAATAATTACCAATCTCACTTTTGAGAACCTTTTCTTTTTACCATATCACATACAGTCAGAGAGTCCAACAACAGAAATAGAGCCCTTGCGGTACCAAAAACATTGTTTATTCTTAAACATTACAAACATCAAGTATCCACTTGTGTATTTTAAAAGTTCCTTTCTTTGATGATTTTTTTTATAGAAGTGTTATGGCATGTCACCTATGCGATCTCTCGACTTTTACCAGTGTTTGATACAGTGGTAAAATCTTGTGCGCATCTAATTCGAGGCTTTGGATATTGAATAAGAGTCAAGTTCTGAATTCGGGGTAAGATTGACAAGATTCTTTCTTTCCTTAATGGGGAATTGCGAAACTTTTAATATGGCAAATAAATATTAGCCTCATTCTGAGACCTTTTCCTTTATACCATATCACATAAAAATCCAAACAGAAATAGAACCATTGCAGTACCAAGGCCTCGTTTATTCTTAAGCGTTGCAAACATCAATTATCTAATTCTACTATATTTTAAAGCTTCTTTCTTTCATCATTTGTTTTCGCCCTGTAGTGGAAGCGTTCTGGCTTATTACATGTGTCATATCTGGTCTTTGCCAAAATCCTTAGCATGCTTCTCAGAAGAGGCTTTGGATGTCGCGAAATTCCAGCCTTATATGACAAATAAATACAGATGTTACTTCACAACTGGGTGATTGAAAATCCGCCGGGATGGAAAAGAAATCAATTTGGTAATTGCGAAAGCACAATCAAACCAAACCAAATATATTTGATATCCCTTAAACTAATTATAGTAGTAATTCCATAACCAAATGAGATGATCCAGAGACTAGGAATGAAGATTGGAATTTTGACGAGAGCTTGCACAATGAAGCAATTGATGTGTGAATCATGATGAAAAGAAAGAAATTGAGGAATTACAATTGAAAGAGATTACAAACTGCAAAGTTGCAATGGAATAAGTTGAAGCTATGTAAGGAGTCTAGCAAAGTGAATAAGTTGAAACTATGTAAGGAGTCTAGCAAAAGTATTTTAGGAGAAATTGGTGATGGTTTTTGTAGCAACAGCAACAACGGAAGCAAGAAGTGACGAAGACTGAGGTAGGATTTTGCAGGGAAATTAAGACAGATTGGTCATTGCTTCAAGTTGAATGATGTTGCAGGGAAATTAAGACAGATTGGTCATTGCTTCAAGTTGAATGATGTTGCAGGGAAATTAAGACAGATTGGTCATTGCTTCAAGTTGAATGATGTTGCAGGGAAATTAAGACAGATTGGTCATTGCTTCAAGTTGAATGATGATATATTTGACAGTGCTGTGCTTAATAGTAAAGTTTTTACCAAAACACTAATTTCACTGTAAAATGGATTACTAGTTCTTTTGGTAAGACTTTTAATTTGAAAGCTTCACGTCAATCACTTGTTGCATGGTTTTATGCTCGCCTTGTTACATTGCAAGACAATCATTTATACATGGCTTTATGCTCGCTGTTTATCACATTGCAAGACAATTGTTTATAATATATATATATATATATAAAAGAGGAAAAACACAAACAAAATCATAATTGAAAATAAGAAACCAAAAATGAAAAAATCAGAATCAAAGAAGCTTAAGAGAAAACATAAACAAAATTATAATTGAAAAATTTAAAGAAAAAAAAGACAAAATCAGAATCAAAGAAGCTTAAGAGGTTAAGGGAAAAAATACAAATAAAATTATAATTGAAAAAAAGAAAAAGAAAATTGGAATTAAAAGAATCAAAAATCAAAAAAAGAAAAGAAGAAAAGAAAAGGGGAAAAAAAAAACACAAATAAAATTAGAATTAAAGAAGCCTAAGAGGCTAAGGGAAAAAATAATACACACACATATGCTAAAGTTCTAATTGGACTATATATCTTGGGGTGTACCTATGTTTCACTTATTTGAGGTTCCAATGTCCCCCACCCTGGCACCCCTACCCCCATGACCTAGAACTTCCAAATCAAGTGTCTTACCACTAGGTTAACACCTCATTATTTCCTCATGGCCATTATGACATGAAAGCTTTGCCTTAACAATGAGCCTAAATTCGAGTCATGATGGAATGATCCTTTGTTGAATATTTAAACCTTTTTGGTATTGCAAGTATGAAGGGCAAATACCTATGTGTGGCCTATGCTCAACAAGTATAATGTGATTCAATACATAGTGAAGTACATTGCAAAGTTAGAGTGGAGGTTAGAAAACATTCACAGGATGCTACAAGAGAGCCAATGACCAAGATGGTGATCATGTTGCACTTGCATCATATAGAAAACTCCTCATGAATTCCATCATAGGGCAAGACATTGATATCATGGAAACTTGTCACATGATATTGGAATTACTCTTGGTGATGTGGAGTAGGCAACTCATAATGTTGAATGTGTCTAGGTAGGTGTACAAGAAGGTGCAAATGTCGAACATCAAGGTATACAAGAAGGTGTGAATGTCAAACATCAATGCAGAGGGCAACAAAGAAGGCAACAACTTGACAATGATCTTAAAAGGATACATGCTTTGACCTTTAGCACTAGAGCAACTAATGCTACTTTGTTATGCTTAGAGTTGCACGTACCATCCTAAATGTACAAGAGAAAAGTGGAAATAGAGGGAGGTTCCAATGGTCATTTGACCATTTCTTAGGTTTTCCATATCAACTATGTAAGGTAAGGACAAATGGAAAGGTTCCTGTTGGTCACTACCATTCCTACATTTATGTTTTTGTGATGTGGCCATCTAGATTGATCTATTTAATAAAGAAATAGAGTGAAAGTGGCTATCCATGCAAGCCAATGCAACTAACGACTTCTCAGCAAACTTTGACAAGGAACTAAGACGTCCTAGAGAAGAGGCTGCAATAGAGGAACTAGCACTCGCAATAGAATAAGATAGAGCAAAACATGATTTCAAAGTGTTGTTATGCAACATGCTATTTGGAAGGTTAGCTCAATCAACCAATTAGTTCATGATGCTAGGCATGCAAGACATTGACCTTTAACATAAGTGATTTCCACCTTGTCTAGGCAATAATAGCACAAATCATGTGGTGTTATTTTTTTAGACTTACAAGATAGAGTTGTAGCTACAACCCCTATCGCAATTCTCACCCACAAGTAAGATAATGACACTTAGCTAGAAACAAAGATAAAAGTACAACTTGATATTCATGCACTATCACCAATGGTAGCACGTCTTAGCATTGCAAATTATCATACAAGAAACCCCACGAACAAGGAAGTTGTATCTACTAATGAGGATCAAGGAGGGCTTCCAACTACAAAGCAAGCATCATAGGAATCCTTTGTTGCTTTTAGTACCTACAAGCATGATAGCCTTTAATATATAGGTGTAACTATCCATTCGGAGTTGAAAATCTTAGTGGACCAATTTAAGGAATTGTCCTCCAATTTGAAGATAAGGTTGCAAGAGCAACCACAACACATCAAGTACGTTTTAATAGATGAAATGAACTTCATAGGTGGCCAACACCTTCAAACAATCATCATAGGCTCATAAAAATCTTATTAGAATCATGTGACAAATCATTTGGAAGTTGATCAATAATATCGATAGGCAATCTCGCCAAACTTTTACTAGTTAAGTAGTGGCCATCATACAGAGCCAATAGCCTTCCAACCTAGTTGTGAAAGAGCTTCTAGGCCACCATCATGCTTGACATCATGTACAGAAAAGATGCCAATGACCCATACCAGCATTGGTTTAAGTAGTTACTCATAAGTGTTCAAAACTACATTGTAATAGACGATAATTGGGAGTTGACAATGCTAAGGGCCAACATTCCTAGCATATCAACTAGGTAGGGTGAATTTGAAGATGCATTGCATCTCTAGCTAACCAATGAAAAGTTAAGAGTGCACAACTTGATCAAGCTACAAGCCCTTGATGAGCTAGTCACAAAGTGCATTGTTGAAGCTACATTGTTAGTGTCATTATAACTTGATGATGATAACTATTTGTTATAAGAGGTGGTCATTACTAGGGCCACAAAGTTTATGCTAAACATGCAATATATAAACAAAGGTAAGGATGGTTAATGGTACAATGAGTGATAGGAATCCTACCCGTTTTGACCAATGGGATTTATCATATGGAATGCAATGCGATTTGGTTATAAGCTTCAAAGACAATGTTAAGTGGATTGCAAAGAACACTCGTTTATATTGTTTCATTCAAGAAATATGAAAAAGATTACAATACATATTGTACAAATGAAAAATCATGTTGCTAAGGTAAGAGATAAAGAAATTATTTATAATTTTTATAGATTTTATAATTATAAGAAAGAAAATAAACATAAACACATAGGCATCACAATCCCTCTTGGGAACAAGGCAATGCTTGTCGCAATCCCTCTTGGGGATAGGACCATTGACAAAATATAATAAAAATGGCTCTTAGTCACAATGTCAATGGTCCAACACCATGTTGTACAATTGTCACCTTCTTGGACAAAGAATGAATCATTGTAGCTTAATCAAATAAAAATTAAATAAATATTTTTGTTAGTTTAATGTTCAAGGCATCAATGGTAAAATAGGAAAACCATGAGCCTTATTCACTAAACAAATATTGGATTTTTCATTGACCAAATGGTTCTTGGCTATGTAAAGTGATGATTCAAAAGACAAAAAAAAAAGAAAAGAAAAAAAAAGAAAATGAATCAACTTACCTAAGGGAGGAAAAGCTCTTCACACAAACTAGATGCTACAAGCTCCAAGAAATATCTAAGCATGCTAGTGATTTTCTTAAGAACTCATTCCTAGTATTTATAGTTTCCACATGGCAACAAAAGAGGTTTATTAGTGCCTAGGCATCAATGGAGGTTCATCAATGCAGCCTAAGCCAATCCTAGTTGTACTAATGACAAAGCAAGGCAAACTAGGCCTAGTGGGGGTACATTAGTGCAAGGTAGGTAGGGCATCCCCAACCATACTTTGCATCACCAATCCCAAATGAAGCTGAAACTTGAGGAAGCATGTTAAAAGAACCATAGGACATTTGAATGAAGTCGGAATCATCCTAAGGAGCTTGGAATATTCACACAAACTCAAAGTGTAACATAGAGGGCAAGGGTGCATCTTAGGAGACCAAGAAACTTAACCAAACATGCTAGACCACAAATAAATGACATATGAAACACTTTCTAGATCTAGGGCTTACAATTAATATATAAATTGCCATTGGATACTTCATCATTTTCCCATGGTTGGATAAAGTTAGTCTTGTAGCTTCAATACTCAAGACACAAGGATTGGGACTAGACACATGACAAGGTTCACGTGGAGGAATCACAAATATACAAATACTTTGGCACAAGATGTATTACAAAATTACCATATTGAGAAGAGGGGCCAAGGGATGATGATTGACAAGAAGGATCCCTTGGCAAGTCTACAAGATGAAGATGCCTCAGGCTTGATGGAATGATCTTTGATAAGTCTTTTGGCTTCTATTCGATTACTAATTGTAGTGCATGTCCCCTACTTGTGGTTCAGGGACGTGATCCTTTCATCTTTGAATCTTCCTTTTGAGAGAGGCTTCCGATCTTGGATTAGTGATGCATAATTTAAGTGGAATTGAATGGCATTGTCTTCACATGCCTTAGGATTGTACCTACCTAAACATGTTAAACAACACCAATGCTAAAAATCATGTAAAATATTTAGGCATTAAACCACCATTGAAAAAATTGTGTATAAGAACAACAGTAAGTATAATTACCCAAAGAAAACATGAAGAACAAAACCATAGTCTAATGCTAAACATGTACATGGGTAAGATGAATAAGATTGAATTAAAAAAATGCATACCCAACTATGTCTCTCACCCACAATTGAGTTATGAGATACTAGCCTTAAATAACATAAATTAAATACATACATTGATGACCACAAGCACAACAATTAAAGGCATGAATGTAGGCAGCAATAAATCAAAAGGGTCTAAAACGTACAATACCAACAGCCAAACAAACTAAGATATGCAAGATCACAAAGTATGACTCAATTCGATATCCAATCTATAATCAAAATATGAAGGTAGAAAACAAATGGAAAGAAAACATTGCTGGTCAAATCATTAGGCTAATTGAGTTGTAACCACATACATTGAAGATCAGTGAGAGTCTTATGATATGCAACCATCCTCATCCTGGGAGTTAAGCTTGAGTGCACTTGTTCATAATGCTACGCCACGAAGAATTTATAAGTGGATCCTTCCCATAATAGGCAACTTCCTTTCTTGCCCTTGTGAAACCTATTGATGGGACACCTATGGATTCCCAACAACTAGTGAAACATTAGCATCAAACACAATTTTGTTCCCTTAGATGCAAAAATCTCATCCTCTACTTCGCTTGATTGAATTCTTGCCACCTCCAACAATACACAAAATGGAAGGAAAAGAGGTGAGGAATGAAGGATGGAAAAAAGAGAGAGAAGGTGAGAGTGCAACATTATTGGATCTTCAACCAACCATTCAATTAGCTCATGGAAGCATGTGAGCATGTCCTACATCTTGTGAGAGATCCACCATTGCATCCTTTCACAAATACTTGTTCGTAGAATGAGGATAGGTCTTCAAGTTCTCATTCTAAGTGTAAGGCCACACCTATTGCTACTAGTGTCACCTAGCCTTGATTGTTTCATGGTCTAATCATTGATGAAACCAAATCAAGGAAACGTGCCTCAAAGCATCTAAAAGTTAAGATTTTGGTTTGGTTTTTCTCCATCTATGCACATATGCACAATAGCTTTCTTGAATTTTTCTTTATCAGAACCCTCTTGTTGATCCCTTTGGCTATGTTAACCAATCCCAATCCCAATAGTACTTATATCACCATGATTAAGACAAGATGGATATGGCCATGGTTCAGGTCTATGATTACAAATTTTGACCTATGAGAGCATATGGATTTAGGAATCAAGTGGAAGTAGCAGTTAATATCACCAAAGTTCACTAAGAGAGAGACTTCTAGGCCTTCATGGTCATGAGTAGGGATGGAGTAGGAGACTGTCTTAGACTATTACATTTGGGATTCAAGTGATCGAAGCAATAGGCTGAACATTAAAAAGGCTTACATGGGTATTAGTTCAACCATTCATTTTGGTTGTAGTTGAGCAATCATAGGATTAGTTTGTAATGGTAAAAAAGCCCATTTGTGAGGACCAATAATTTGGAGTTATATTGTTCTTCCCATTACCTCTTTTTCTTATCATTATTATTTTAGTATTTTCTTTTCCTTGCATTTTATTTTCTTTTCTTTTTCATATTTTTTTATTTTTCATCTTCTTTTATGAAAAGAAGATTTTTTTAGGATGCATGTGCATCATGAAAATGATTGGGATGTTGAATCACCACTTGGAGTCTTTGACTTGCATAAACATTAAGATTCATCCCTCATAGCATGGCATGAAAAGGTTCATGAGATCATGAATCTCTTCTAACTAGGATGACCAAGCATGACAACACGTGCATCTTGGTCCAACCACATTGATTAGAGCCTCGATGACATACCTTTTTCTTACTAGTGGCCAAGCACTCTTCCAATATTTTGAAGCTCACACCATAATGTGTGGACTAATCATCTTCCCATGGTTCTAATAACATTAGCTTCAATAACTTGTAGTATGATTCCTAGCTTCTTGATGAATCTAAACCAAGTTCACCAATAATGGATAGAGGAAAAATGGATGAATGAATTTTATTGTATAGACATTCCATTAATCAAGGCTCCACTTTGGACCTATTTAGCACTCTTGCATTATCATTGCATCTATAGCTCATCCATCCATCCTTGGCTTATTGGATGAACATTCATAAAGCACGTTAATTGGTTTTCAAATAGAAAAATATAAACATGCTTAAAGAAAAGAAAACATTGTAAATGATTAATCAGTAAGCTTAAAAATGTGAAAATTACTAACTAAACATACTAATTTTATTAAAGCACATAAACAAAGTAGTGAAAAGGAAAGTTTGACATGGCATGGAGGATTTCTCCTTCATGATGAATCCATGTCTATTATTTGATAGACCTTTGAGTGTAAACTATAAGATTGATTATTATGTACTCCTAGAGGGGAAAGATATTCTCTATACTACTTTAGGCATTGCCCATTGATCAAGAAAATTTTGTTAGGTTCATTTGAATGGTAAATATATGTTGTGCCACATTGGTGGCCAGTGTGGATGATGTATGATCTTTCCCATTGAAATTGAAACATTCCCAAATGGATCAAGTGTAATGAATGATAATAGAGAACCTTATTACTAGGTTTGAAATCAAACTCTCTTGCGCAAACATCGTGATAAGTCTTGATGTAGGAATATTCTAACTCATTACTGATCAAGCAATTCTCATTGAGAAAGTTAAGGTTGATCAACCTCTCTTTCTGTGCAAAATCTGAGGTCATATTAAAATCGGCAATATTACCCAAGGTTTTCATTTTAAGATGAATGAGCAGCTTTGGAACCTATTCATAGACTAGCTTGAATGGTATGTAACCAATAATATTTTTCCATATCATTTGATAGGCCCAAAGATCATCATTAAGCTTATTAGCCTAATCTCTTATGTATTGACTAACTATCTTCCTCAATATCCTAACAATTTCATGGTTAGTAACTTCTACCTAGCCACTGGCCTATCAGTGATAAGAACACATTAATTTATGATTAACTTCATAAGATTCCAATAAATTCTTGAAATCATTAGTAGTAAAATATGTATTGTTATTGGAGATCAAGATTTAAGGAATATCAAACCTGTGGAGTACATTGTTTTGAAGGAAGTTCACTATAGTGGTAGATGAATAATTCTTAATAGCAACAACTTTTGATCATTTCATTTAATAATCCATACATATAATGATGTATGCCTTGTCATTGAAGGTTAGAGAGATGCAGTTGATGAAGTCAATCCTCCACATGTCAAAGGACTCTAGTGGTTGGATCCACTATTGTGATCCCTACAAAAATGAGGACATACCTCCCTCATGTCGGCACTTGTCATAGCAACACACAAAGTGTTGAGCATCATGAAACATGAAAGACAAAAAATAGCCTATGAGCAACAACTTCATCGTAGTTCTCTTTCTAGCATAATGCCCACCACACACACCATGATGTGTGTGAGACAAAATTGCACCTTGGCTCTCTTTTGGAACACACCATCTTATGAGGCCATCATAGCATCTTTTATAGAGATGCTCTTTGATAACTAAGAAAGGCTTTACTTGGTATTGGAATCTTTGAATCATTCATTTATCCCATCTAGGAGGAATCTTATGGGCTATGAGGTAGTTGAGAATGTTCACAAACCATGGGCATTCACATCTACTCTTTGAGTTGAAAATAACATTGCAAATATGGTCATCCAAAAAGTTATCGAGAAGTACATCTTCTCTTTTGTTGCTAATTCGTAACCACGATAAATGATTTGCCACCACATTCTTAGCTTCATTATGATCAATCATGTGAAGATAAAATTCCTGTAAAATAAATAACCATTAAATCATATGGAAATTGACATCCATTTTATTCATGAGGAACTAGATGGTGCTATGATTAGTGTCGATGAAGATTTTTCACCCAAGAACATAATGCTTGAATTTATGTAGTGTAAAAATGATGGTCATTAATTCCTTCTGAATGGTGGTGTAATTTAATTGAGCCTCCACAATACTTTAGCTACCACATTGGATGTAGAGGGGCTTCTTCTTCTTATTAAACTACATTAAGATAACATCTAATGCAAATTTGGAAGTATCATATAAAATGGTTGATTCCAGTTAGGACTCTACAACACTAAAGTTTGGGTTAGTCTTTCCTTTGGATATTGGAAGGTATTTTTACATTCCCTGCTCTACAAGAATGGAACATCTTTCTTTGTGAGCTTAAATAAGGGCATGGCTGTTCTAGAGTAATCTTTAATAAGTCTCCAATAATAGCCTATGTAGCCAAGGAAAGATCACATCTCTATGATTATAGTGGAAATTTACATCATATTTTCAATGGTGCAAGTCTTATTAGGATCTACTTCTATTCCCTTTTTGAAAACTTTGTGATCAAGAATATAATCCCTCAAATACCACCAACTAGCTTTTTTTCCAATTCAGCTTCAATTTCACCTAGCAACAACAATGTAGAATAACTTCAAGCTAGTCCAAGACTTCCTGAAATGTGTTGCCATATGTGAAAAAGTCATTCATGAATACTTTCACACTCTTGCTGATGCAATCTTGGAATAAGAACATCACCAATTATTGGAATGTGGCTAGTTCATTACATAACCCGAAGGGCATGCATTTGAAGAAGAATGCTCCCCACAAACAGATGAAGGTAGTTTTTGCTTGATCCTCTGGTACAATGTAGATCTGATTATAAGTAGAATATCCATCAAGGAAGATGTAGTACTCCTGGTAAGATATTGTCTAATGCTTGGTCTACAAATAGTAATAGAAAATGATCCTTAAAGGTGACAACATTCAACAACTTGTAGAAAACACAAACTCTTCATTCGTTGCATTTCTTAGGTGCAACTATAGTTGGAATAATCCACTCATTGTTAGAAATAGGAGCAATGAAATTGGCCCATAGGAGATGGATGATTTCACTTTTTACCATGTCCCACATATTATGATTAAGTCTCCATTGAAGTATCCATTAAGGTTTGATGCTTGGATTCATATATATGTAGTGTTGATAGATAGAGGAGTTAAGTCCCATGAGCTCATCATGGATCTAGATAAAGGCTTTTCTCCACTTTGTAAATACATTTTTCAACTTGATCTTTTGAATGGTTGTTAGGGTTAAATTAATGATAAGAGGATGACCATCAGAAAGGAATAGGTACTCCAAGCCTTCTAGAAGTGGCTTAAGTTTCACTGGTGGCGTTGGAACATTCTCGGACAAATCAAGAGTACCCTAAAATCCAAGATCATATTGCATCATTGTAGCAACCTTCATTATATAAAGTGTATATATGTGGTTTATAACATAAAATGTAAAAGGATATAAAACATATTATATAAAGCATAAGCTTATGTTTTATAAGAATAATATTTGAAATACCTCTACAAATTTTACCAAGAGACAACTGATTCAAATGAGCCTAGTCATTATTCTTCATATTAGAAGAATTGATTCTAGTGATGTAGGCTTCTTGATTTTTCTCAATCAAGAGATCTTCCATTTGGATCTTTCAAATATTTTAATTGCTACCATTAAATTTTTTTACTTCTTTAATTTGTTTAGAACAACTTTCCATTTTAAATCATTTAATGAGGTAAGCACTATAGTAATATTAATTAAATCAACCTTACTTTAATACCAATTTGTTATTTTACACCTTAATTAATTAAAATAATAAAACATAAACAAGTAATAAAAGTAGAGATTTGATCATGAAATAAAAAAGAAATGTATCAAGAATACAAAAAATTATCCTAGGGAAAGCATACAAAAATCCCAACAATGGCTCTAGCTCTTAGCAAGTCTTAGCTTCAACTAAGCATTACAACAAAAGAGAATACATTCAATGGCATAATTTCTTACTCACTCTCTTACTTGGTTTTTTAATGCAACTTGATGCATTAATACAATTTGATTTGATGCTACTCACCCATCACTTATATAGGGCTTTATATGATAAACAATGATGGTTACAAATTTAAGAATAATATAAATTAGGAAGTTACATATCCCCTACATTAGAGATTTTTAGCACTTGCAACAACATCAATTACATTATTTTGACAAGTTCTAATTTTAAGTGCATATCAACTACCACAAACATTACATGGAATGTTACTAATATGTTGCTTGAAACTATTACATCCTAAGGTTCAAATACTTATAATGAACACAGAAGAACTTCAAATCAGAATCCTTTTGAACCTAGAAGATATGTACCAAACATATCTCTGCTATAGCTTTAAGGATTCTTATGTGAGCATCAATGTACCCAAACACCTTGATGTGATGACAAGAAAGACAAGATTCTTGAAATTCCTTGCAACACTTAGAATAGATTAATGTTTACTTTATGCACTTTACTTTCTTATCCTTACTTAATTAATACATTTAATAATGAACACATAGCTATGACCACCTTGAACATACCATTAACACTTGGTAATCCCAATGGTGTTAATGCTTGGTTCATCCAGTAGCCTAACACTTGGTAATCCAATAGCACTTATAATGAGTTTAGGATGTGTACGATAGGTGGGCCTAGATGCTTATGTTAGGCTAGTTAGCTTAGGAACAATTAGCTAGTTAGATAATTAGTTTATCAACCATTTAACTTTACTTCCAGACTTAGACTTAGAAATATATAATATATAATATATAAATAAATAAATAAATATAATGTGCCTTAGCTTACACTTAACCATACAACTAAACTTACACAAGTGAATCCAAGAAGATAATGATCATAATTCTCACGATACTATCTTTTCCCATCGATGCTTTTAGAAGCTAAGTCCATACAATTCGATTGGATCATTGGTGAATGCCTATGATTCATATGGTTAGGCAGAGGGACTACTTGCTGCTCATCAATCTTCCTTTCAATAGCTTTCCTACAACATTGATGTAGCAACCTTTGTTTATAGGCTCATTGTTTGATCTTATTTGCACATGTCCAAACCATCTAAGTTACCATTCTTATAGTTTATCTAAAATAGGAGCCACTTTGAATCTTTCTCTGATGTCTGTATTATGTAGTTTATCTATTCTAGTACCATTCAACATCCATTGAAGCATTTGCATTTTTGCCACTGAATTATTTTTTATGCTTCTTTTGTGCTACCCAATATTCAACATCATATAAGATAGTAGGCTTGATTGTTATCTTGTAAAATTTTTCCTTTAATTTTATTGGTATTCTTTAGCACATAGAACACCACTAGCCTGTTTCCATTTTAACCATCCTACCTGAATTCTATTTTTGATATCTTCATCAGTTTTACCATCTAATTAGAGAATTGATTCTAGGTAGCGAGACTATTTGCAGTGAGGGAATTTTTTTACCTTGAATTGTCACTTCTATTTCACCACTATTTATGCTATTATTAAAAATGCATTCTATATATTCTATCTTACTTTTGCTAATTTTTAAGCCTTCTGATTCTAGAGCATATATCCACTTCTTCATTTTAGCAGCAATATTTTTTTGAGATGTATGCACCAACATAATATCATATACAAATAGCATATACTAAGAAATTTCATCTTGTATTTCTTTTATTAATTCATACATAATAATGGCAAAATAATATAGGCTAAGTGCAAACCCTTTATGTAGACCTACTATGACTGGAAATTCAAATGTTATTTCATAAGTTCTAATTTTTGTGATAGCTCCTTCACACATGTCTATAATCACTTTAATGTATTTATCAGGGATGTCTTTCCTTCATAAAGTACACCAAATAATATCTCTAGAAACTCTATCATATGCTTTTTCCAAGTCAATGAGGATCATATATAGATTTTTTTATGTTTTTTGAATTTCTCCATTAATTATCGTATAAAATATGGTATTTATAATAGATCTCCTAGTATAAATCCAAATTNCATGCGATATCGTGTCTCATCACCAACCATATGAATTACAAGAATTCATGCATGATCTAGTTGAATTATGTGGATGGGACTAATTGTGGCATCTAGATCGTTATGCCTTGATTGTAGTTTGCTATCTTCCCACTTGGACTAGTGGTAGCTTTGTCATGTATGGTTTAGTCCAGAGTGAGGCATATGATTCTTGATATTGTTTTGACCTTATGCTACTCCTAATAATAATAAAGAAATCAATTATTTAAGCTAATTAACAATGGAAATTAAATTCTAAACTAGCCTACAAGCAATGAATGTTTATTCCTAGCTTACCATACACATCCTGAACCCATGCCTCCACTACTAGGATAGTGCTATGCTACTAGGTGAACCAAGCAATAATGTTATTGGGATTACCAAGCGAATATGTGTTTACGCTCGAAAATGGTTGCACTCATTTTGCCAATTCTTTAATATGCATGGATATGTAAATATTAAGTACATGAAATGTAAATTGCATTAAAAGTAAATTTAATCTAAGTCAAAGTGCTGCAATGAATAAGAATCAAACTCAATATTATTTCCATTCATTGAATGTGTCCAGGTACATTGCCACTTGAATAAGATGTTGTGCAGTTGACTTAGATCCACATTGTGGGCACTCATTGACTATTCTCTAAGATGGAATAAAACTACAAGAGTTCGGCTAATCTATTGACCAAAGAATGCTAATACACGGTGGGAGCATGTGTATTTATAGACTTTATTATGGAGCTACATTGATGGGGCATCATAAATGTAGTAAACGCTACATCAACGGGGCTTGTCGATGGGGAACACCACGTAAACAGGGGCCAGTCAATGCAGCATTTTGACACTTCATCATCAGAGAAGGCAAATTCATTAATGAAACAAAAATTCAGTTCTTCTTCTTAGATGTCTTCTTTTGGGAATTCTTAATTTAATAATTTTTGAAAATAATTTTTCAACCTATCCAATATTTTTTTGTCTTTTATCAAAACTCTTTCACCTACTTTCTTGATGTATTTGACATGATTAGTGTCCTTATATTTCTTGTTTCTAATTTTTGCCAATTAGATTTTTCTCCTTCCTTTGTTTCTAATTTCTCATAAAAGTTATTCAAGGCCTTATGTTTAGCTTTGGCTACTATTATGGTTGCCTCCTTCTTTCCATTTTGTATATAAGCTTGTTTTCTTAGCTTGGCTATCACTTTGTTGCCATTTCTTAAAGCATTTTTTCTTATTTTAGATAGCATGTTTCACTTCATCACTCCTCCACCATGTCTTATTTAGAATGTATTTTTTGCCTTTTGTTTTAGCAAAAATATTCTTTCCAATTTTCTGAATGCAACTTTCCATCTAGGCCCAAATTAATTCTTTATATTTCCCTTTGTAGAAGAATTTGTAACCTTAACCTAAATCTTTATCTTTCCCTCTTTTCCATCTTATTTTATGGAAGCAAGCAATGTAGATTCTTTGTCTTTTCATGGCATCAGTAATTTCAAAGGTTTTTTTATTGAGAGTACGAGTATTTTAGGATGCCATTTAAAATTTCTATTGTTGAAGTTGCTTTTTACCCACACTCGTCCTTGATCTAGGAACCATTGTCTACTTTTCATAACATATAGACAATGATGTTGCACATTATTTTTGGAGGACATCCTAGCAAGCCCTTGTCCATTTTCCATAGTAATTGGGCCCTATGACTACTGTGCATCACTTTTGGAGAATGTTCTAACATTGCAAAATCTGAAAAAGAACTCATCTGTGAGATTTGGCAAGGTTTTATAAGTGGATTCTAACCTGATGCTAATCCTTCTTGTATTGTATTCAGGCTTGGGACTAGGATTGATAGAGTTTATTAAAATGCATTTAATAGTATTAAATAATTAAACCTATGCAAAATTTTAGGTTGTGACGTGCAATGTTGACTATATGTACCACTAGAATAGGTAGCTAACATGAACTTTCATGATACTTTTGTTAAATATAACAATGTGTCAGTCACCATACTTGTTAGAATCAAACTAAGGATTTGTAAATCACAAGTTGCATGTTCTAACCAACCAAGAAATATCTCAGTGATAGGTAGTAGTTCTTTTATGTACTTCTATAATTATAATAATGTTTACCACCGATTTAAAGAACTTTATTAATGTGTAAGATAATTTATTGAATAAATTCTTAATGATAATTTAAACATGAAGCCATTAATTAAATAAATCTACAAATTTCCCTAGGAAAGCAAAACCTTTTTATCATATTCTTTACTAGGATTTTCTAATTCATTACTTTCACAAAGTTTAATCGAGTTTATCATCTATTTAGTGAGATTTAGGTACACTTGTTGTCATCAACATAAGGAAACATTTCTTAGTGTTTAAAATTATTATTATCTTTGTCTATATTAATACTTTAGTTAACTCCAAAATAATCATTTGACTAGTATCCTAAGCTACTTTTCATCGCATCATCATAATGTTATCCCACCAAAATAGGATTAACTAATGGCATGGACATCATATTCCTATGGAGGGAAGGCTAGGATAATGATCCTTGCATCAATTAGTATCCCATGCTACTTTGGTTATAACCAATTCAATAGTTTTTGTTAATATTGTTCCTATAGAAATGTTCTTTAAAATTCTACAAGGACACATCCATGAACTAAGTGTTGAGATACTTAGCACACAACCATAAATGGTCTTTAGATCGATGTAATCCTTAATAAATCAATGATTATGATATGAAGGGGTATGAATCCTTTGATCAAATATAGACTTAGCCTACTGCACATGTTTCAGGAATAGTAGGGAAATGATGAAAAATGTGAAGTTTTTAATGCAAAAAATGACTAAGTGTAAAATCACTCAAAAAATGACAAGTATGGATTATTGGAAAATAAACTATGTGTAGAATAAGATATAAATACTAGAATAAAAATATTGTGTGAAATATAGATAATGACCATAAAAATGAAAATTTTTGTAGTTTTGATGTGAGAAAAATTTGAACTAAGTATAGAATGTGATGTAGGAGATAGAAAAAATTATAAGTATAAAACTTATGTAAAAGAATATAAAATATTGAAATATTGATATTATCATGTAGAGAGAAGGATGTTAAATCCCTCCCCAAAAAATGAAAAGTTTATGTGAAAAAATGACAAAGTGTATAATGCTAAAAATTTGACTAAGTATAGAGAAAGGTTGAAAATAAACTAAGTGTATAATAAGCTGTAAATGTTGAAATAAAAATGAAGTGTAAAGTATAGATAAAGAAAGTACAATATTCAAATTGTAGTTTTGATGCGAGCCAAGTTTTGACATGAGCCCAATTTTGATGTGAGAGAATGGTTGAGCATAGAATGTTGAAAATTGACTAAGTGTGAAATGTTGAAAACTCTATAATTTTGATGTGATAGGAAAATAACATAATGAATGAGAGAGAAAAAATTAACCACGCATAAAATATACATAAGTGTTAAACAAAGAGATTATGTCAATATTGGAAAAATCTCAGATGTGAATGTTGTATTGATTAAAACAAAGGAAGAAACAACAAAGTGTTTACCTCCTATGGAAGGTTGAATTACAAAAGGTGGGAGAAAAAAATGTGTGTGACAAAACTGATAAAATAAGTTGAAATCTAGAGAAAAATATAGATTCATAGGATGGAATTTGACCTTTGGAGGATTGGGTGATGGATAGAGAATTCATAGACACAATCTAGAATCAATTTCAAGCCAAAAAAGGCTATTTTGGCCAAGGTTCCCATTATTGATGCAGGAGCTAAAAAAATTCCAACTCTAGAAAGTGACTTGGAAGCTTGAAAATTCTATCTCTAGGAGTGATGTAGAAGGCATTGAAGGTGACAAAGGAGTATGTGAGTGCTTTAGTGGTGGCAAGTGCTCATGCTTTTAATCTCTTGAAATTTGAATAGTGCTCTCAAATCTCAAAAAAACCAACCAAGTTTCTAAAGATTTGCTAAATATCTAAAAATCCAACCATCCAATTGAATGATCCAATCCTAAACTTGTATTTTGAGCTTGTATTTATAGGCTCAGAGTTTCCTAGTTTAATTTTGGATTACTAAAATTGAATTGGAAATTTTAACAAGCTTTTTGAAATTGACACAAGTTCAAAAATATCAAGTTTGACATTTGGCTTTGATGCCCTATGTCAATTTTTCTTTTGATATTGATTCTAGCTTTTAACATTCGCTATCAACTAACTCTTTGACATCCCATGTCAATCTTTATTTTAACGTTCAATGTCAATCATACTTAGAAAAATTTTGATGCTACATCAATAACACTTAAAATTTTTTTTGACCATTTTCAAATTTTTTTTTAAAGCTATCAGAATTGATATTAAAAAGTTTTGATATGATCCTTAATGATTCCTTGAGGCATCTGAAGTCCAAAAATGTGTCTTGTAAGGCTACTTTTGGGGCATTTTGTGCTACAGCATCAAAGGAAATCCAATTTGACATTCTATCATTTCCAAATATTAGAAAAATTTTGACCTATGTCAACTCCCGCACAGAAAAATTTTAATGCTAGAGCTTCAACACTTAGAAGAATTTTGATGCCAATGTTTTTTTGGGGATCTTAGAAAATTGAGTCCAAAAATTGGATTATAAATCTAGATGATCCTCGAAATTTGAGAATATGCCTTGTGATGATGTATTTAGGGGATTTTATACTTAAATTCTTATGGAAGGATATTACTTTTGATTTGAAATGACATAAGAAAAAGTGGGTATAGCATTGCTCCCGCTTGATGGATGTTATTAAGGTGTTGAAGGAGGGTCCATCAAGAAGAGATTAGATGTTGAATTAAAGTACCTACAAAAGAAAAAGTAGAAAGAGTAAAGTGGAAAGAGGAGAGAATATTAGAATATCATCAATACACCAATCATGAGGATGGTGTTATGCCATAGAAAGAGGGCATGGCTAAATCCTACACTTAAGATGGCTGAAAGGATGTCATTTATGATATTCACATCCTATTCCACTCATGTCCTTAACACACCATTACCAAATAGAACAAGTCACTCAATTCTCACTAAACATGTTAATGAGAGGAAAGGGGATGATGTAGCAAAGGGAGTTAGAGGAAGAATTAAAAAGTCAAAGAGGAGAGATGAAAAATAGACTTGAAAAATTGAGAAAATAGTAAAACTAGAAAAATAAATAAGGGACATCACCTATATACCCAAAATGAGGTGATAGGCCATAGAAGGGCATTAAATCCAACGCTCTAATGATTGTTGATTCTTTATAGATTTGATACCCTCCCTATGTCACTCAAACTCAATACACCCTTACATGGAGTTGAAAATGATAGAATACTTATTGCTCATAGCATAAGGTAGATTGCTAATTAATATCCTCAACGTAGTATGCAATAGAAGAAAATTAGTAGAATGGGGTATGAAGAGATTGGGACATACAGATAAAACTTGATGAAGGAGATAAAAGAGAAATAGTAGAAAATAGAGAGAAAGAGAGATGAAAAGTAAGATAGGAAGAAAAAAGCAAACATAGTGTAATAAAATATAGATAAGATGGGAAAAGAGTTAGAGAAAACTTAATGATGCTTGACTTTTTTTGGTTTCTTTTTTTGGACCTCAAATGTAGTATCGTTTGAGGTATGCCCTATTCATCGAGTCTAGGTATTGATTCCCATCTAAATTGGTTAAGTAGTATGCTTGATGAGACGCAGTTTGCACAGGCCGCGACTCAGATGTGAATGTTGTATTGATTAAAAGATATCGCATACGCGATATCGCAGCCGACGCGATATTGCATCCCCCGCGATATGGCGTACGTGATATTGCATCTTTCCCTACGATATCGCGTACGTGATATCGCAGTCTGTCGCCATATCTATAAATAAGACGCGGCTCTCCCTTATTTAGAATCCCAGTTTTAGAGTAGCGAAGCTTTGGTAGTTTGATCCCTCCAGAGTTAGAATTTTTCCTGTGTTTGCCCGCAGTGTGGTGAATGTAATTGTACGGTGTCTTTATTCGAGTGTGCCGTACTTGGACACGCACATGA
>MNCI01026334.1:729093-744051 GCA_015680685.1 Gnetum montanum | reverse complement strand
CCCTAGCTTAGGTTAGTTAATATTATTTTCCATTGCCTTCAGGAGTAGCATAGATTAGGAACACATCATACACCTCATCTAGACTAAACCATACGTGACATATGCAAAACTAGTCTTGGTGGGAAGACAACAAACTGTGACCTAAGGCTAACTATCTAGGTGCCACAACTAGTCCATCTGCGAAGTTTGACCGGATCGCGCGTGCGACGCTCATTTCGTATGGTTGAGTGTAGGGGTAGCTCGCCACTCATCAATGCTCTATTGCTAAGGCTCTTGACAACAATGAAGGGCCTTGCTAGTTTGATGAGAAATTTATCATCTTGGCATTAGGAAAATGTCTAAGGACATGGTCACCTTCCTGAATGTCTTTGAGCCTAACATGCTTCTCATGGTGATGGCATATGTTTTCTTGATGATTTTTGATATTAATTACCACTTGATTACAATTTTCCTTAAGTGTGTCTAACTCTACACAGTGCATGATGTCATTCTCCTCATCTGTCATCCAATTTTCTAGTACCACACGAAGAGAAGGCACATCTAGCTCCATTGACAACATAACTTTTGATGCATAGGTAGGCATGAAGGGGGTTCTATTAGTTATTATTTAGAAGGTAGTATGATAGACCCAAAGGGTGTGGGGTAATTGAGTATGCCAGTGGCATTGGGATTTGTCAATCATTATTCTTAACAAATGAATGAGAAATTTATTAGTTAACTCACCCATTGGATTGTGGGTAATATGGAGATGAGAATAATTGGGTAATTTGGTATTGATCATAAAATTTGGCTAGTTCTTTACTCTTTAATTAGGGCCCATTATCAGTCATGATTTAGAGAGGGATACCAAAGTGAATGATTATATGAGCCAAAATAAAATGACAAACATACTTAGCAGTTGTTGTTCTTAAAGAAATAGCTTCAAATCACTTAGTAAAATATTCAATAGATATTAAAATAAACTAATGATTAGAAGAAGATGGAGAATTGATAGAGCCTATGAGATTCAACCTCCATTTCTGAAAAGGCCATACAATTTTGGATGTCCTAAGCACTTGAGATGAAATATAAATAAGTGAAGCATGATGTTGACATGTATCACAAATTTTAACTACTGTACGTACATCCCTAGACATCGTAGGCCACCAATAACCTAACAAAATGATATGAGTTGCTAGAGACTGTGAGTCTAAATGAACTCCACACATGCCAAAATGAACTTGTTCTAACATGTTTTGTGCTTGTCATGACTTAAACAACACAAAAGAACACCTTATGTAGAGATGTGACATAAAATATTAGGATTGACAATACAAAAATGTTTAGAATGTTTACGAAGAACATCCTTTTGTAAATAAGATAGATATTCAAGTAGTTTACAAGTATTGTTTGATATCGTAGTATTGTTCATCTTCTTCTAAGTTAACTAAGCCAATGCATTGTGTATTTGTGAGTGTAACAAGTGTATCTTGTATTGAATGAGACAAATGTCCTTGAGGAAAGTAGGATTAGCAAGAAGAGAAAAATTAGTTAGTGCATCAGCAAGCATGTTTTTTGAGTGGTGTATGTATGTGAATAAGCATTCATCAAACTGAGAAACTAGATTTTTCACTAAGTCTAGATAAGATTGAAGATGTTTAGCTTGGCAAGTGTATTCATTATTTACTTAGTGTATGACAATTTTGGAATCATCATGTACAAAAAGCATTTTGATTCCAAGTTAAAGGGCTAAGAATAAACTTAGATTGAGATCTTCAAGTTATGCCATGTTGTTAGCACATGAAATATTAAATTTATAAGTTTGATATATTGGATCCATATCTTAGTAGTTTAGAACAAAAGCTACACTTGGACCTTGGGCTATATGTGACAATCAAAATACAAGTGCAAATTGAAATCCTCATGTTTTAACATTGTAGTTGGAGGAGGAATTATCTCTTCCTTATTTGGTTTTTTATGGGGAGATTAGATGGTTGCAGCAGATGGTAAGAAAATCCATAATAGCTTGTTTCTTAATCGAGTGCTAAGAAAGGTAGGATAAGTTAAATTAAGTTAAGAGAGTTTTTCATGTTGCATGTAGTTGTTATGGTATGGGTTGGTGGCAATGGACTGTAAAACATTGTCTTGGAAAATGAAATGAATCTTTGCCTCTAGTCAGTAGTGTCTTCATTTCTTAATTGTAAAGACAAGACCCAAGCAATATTTTTCCATGTCCACATAACATGTTTCGTAATTGGAGAAGGGATGAGAGATGTAATAGATTGATAAGGACTATGATAGAGTGATTAGACTTAGAAAGATGGAGATAGAAAGGTAGATCAAATTAAGGAGGATGAAGGACAAAAAGATTGGTAAGGACATGTTTGATTACATCAAAAGCCTCTTGACACTTTGATTCCCAATTGAAAGTCATAGATTTCTTGAGAAGATGAGAAAGAGGATGAAATTCTTTAGTTAGATTACATATAAAACAATGAATTGATTGGAGTCTACCTTGAAAAATACGCATGTCCGTAAGACATTTAGATGGTGGAATATTCATGATTGCTTTAACTTTGTTCGGATCTACGACTATACCATTGTAACATCTTGTCTATTCCCATGCCAAAATGCACCTTTTGGGATTCAAGCAAAGGTTATACTTATTACAATGAGTCAACACTATATCTAAGTCTATGGGATGAGTTGTTATGATGATAGACTTGATTATTATATCATTCATGTAATCATTGATAGTTTTAAATGTTAGGTCGCTAAAGATAAAGTTCATAGTCCATTGGTATGTTGCTCCAGCATTCCTAAGTCGAAAATGCATTTTTTTGTAAGAAAAGATTTCCCATGGGATCATGAAAGTTGTGAAGTGTTGATACTCATTATTAATTTAAATTTGGTTGTAGATTGAAAAACCATCCATGAAACTACGTAAAGGATGAACTACTATTGTGTATATGAGTTGATCAATGTTGGACATTAGAAAATCATCTTTTAATGTCACTTTGTTGAGGTCATGAAAATTGATACATATCCTAGTAGCTTCGTTTCTATTAGGAATGATCACTGTGTTGGATACTTAATCAAATAAATCTACAAGATGTATAAATCCAACATTATAGAGTTTGTGATCTCATATTTTATGCCTAAGGCTAGATAAGGCTTTATTTTTTGGGCTTTTTGCTTGACAAGTTCGGATCCTTCCTCAAGTATGATGTTATGTTGGACAAGAATGAGATCCAAACTGGGCATGTCTTCATATCCCCATGCAAAGGGGATAGAATTTTTTCTAAGTATTTCTAGAATGGATTTCTCAATGTCATCAGGTAGGTTTTTTCCCAAATGTAAGGTCTTTTTCTCATTTTGGAAATTTATTATTGTCAGCTCTAGTAATGAATCATGAGTCAAAATGGGTTCATAGTCCAAGAAGTAAAGGCTAGTTTAAGGGATTAAGTCTTTCTTAGTGATATTGAGGGCTAAGAAGATAGAATATAAGGGTCAAGAAGTGAAAAATCAATCAAATCCTCATTGAAAGATTAAGAGATTCGACCATCAGGCCCATCCAAGATGAATGGTTTGAGCAGACAAAGAAGTAACTTTGCATCTATGGCCTATAAATCATGAGAGAGAAAGAAATAGTCACATTAAAAATTGGAATGAAAATAAGAAAAAGAGTTAGAGAAGATTTTAAGTTTGCTTGCACACAATGGAAAGAGTTAGAAAAGAAGAAAAAAATTACATTTTTCAAGGGAGAGATAGAAAGAAGATTCAATATTTTAGGAAAGGATGAAAAAGTTGTCTAAGTATGGAGAGAGAGTTAGAAAATTTTTTAAGGTTGGGGAAGATAGGAGAGTTAGAAAGTTTTCTATGTTTGGGATAAATAGAGGAGTTAGAAGATTTTCTAAGATGTGGGGAAGATAGGAGAGTTAGAAGGTTTTCAAAGTCTGGGATAAAGGAGTTAGAAAATTTTCAAAGACATGAAGAACATAGGAGAGTTAAAAAATTTTCTAAGTTTGGGAAAGATAGAAGATTTAGCAAATTTTCTAACTCTTAGAAAGATGGAAAGGTCAGAAAATTTTCTAAGGCATGGAGAAGATAGAAGAGTTAGAAAATTTTCTAAGTCTAGGATAGATAAAGGAGTTAGAAAATTTTCTAATCCATGGAGAAGATAGGAGAGTTAGAAAAATTTCTAAGTCTAGGAAAGATAGAAGAGTTAGAAAATTTTCTAAGGCATGGACAAGATAGAAGAGTTAGAAAATTTTCTAAGGTGTGGAGGAGTTAGAGAATTTTCTATAGCATGGAATTAGGATAGAGTTAGAAAAATTTTCTAATTTTTCAAGGTAAAAGAAAAACTAAACAAGTTTCTAAGGTATAGAAAATTAAAAATTGAAAGCAATAAATTTTCTAAATGTTAAAATGAATCTGCATGGATATTTGTATGGGGATTGAGAATTATGTTATAAGGAACAATTATTTATGGATTTCATGTTTTATGTATTTATGATTTTCTATGTTTATGGGATTTTTATTTTTTTAATTTTTAATTTTTATGTTTGCAACTTTGTGATTTTTTAAGGTATAAATAAGGAAAATACTAAATGAAACATGTGATAAAATGTGATGCAAAGAAGAGCAAAAACTAGAGCACGGTGATAATTAAGACTGTGTAAACAAATAGATATGATTGAAAATATAAAAGGTGAAATAATTGAACTAATGTAAAGAAGCTAAAACTAATTTCATAATAAGAAATGTACATAAACATAAAAGATAAACATAGATAGAATAGTGAAAGGATAGAAAATATTTAAGACTGCAATGCCTTAGCAATGGGTTCTCTAGCATCAAATGTAGTGGAAACTTTCATATTCTTAACAGATTCAATAATGTCTAACTCGCTAAATCCTAAATTCCCAAATTTGTAGCTGCTAGATGATCAAGGAATGGTTGTATCCACTTCTTTATTTTCATTTTTTGAGGATGTTTGACCAATAAGAGTAGGTTAAGATCCTAAACTAGACTCTTCCAATACATCTAATCATGAAATAGCTTTGGCTTCAAGATTGGCATGCAAGACTATTTCTTTATCTTTACAAGGGAAGTGCATTTCATGATGTAAGGGCAGTGCAACAACACAATGGTATGCTAACTAAGATTATCCTAAGATAACATTAATTCTAGATGAATCTCTAATGATAGTGAATAAAGCCTTAGATGTGATCATACTTGTTATAGAAAAAGGTAATTTTATCATTCCTAGGATTTCTACTTTAATGCTACTAAACGAAACTAGAGAAGAATTGTAGTTAGAGTATGTGAACCATTTTTTAAGGCTAAGAAGCTCAATGATTGCCCATGAGATGACATTGGTATCAGCTCCATCATCCATGTGCACCTTGTCTCTAATTTGTATGATGATGGAAATTGAAAGTTGGTACATGACACCTATTGTAGGATGTGTTTTGATGTTATCTTGCCTAAAGAACAAATAGTTGGTCCCATAATGTGAAGGATTGAGCATTGATGAGATCACATGAACATGGATTTCAATATCTAAAGCCACTATGATGGACTTTAGCAGCTCCTCTGATGCTAAATGATGTTCCTTTAAAGTGAAAATGAGGTCAAAGAGAAAAAGGTTTGTTCCTTTTGACTTCATGACAATAGCAATTTGGGACACATCCCTGTTTCCAGAAGTTGGATTTTTGGAATTTGGTGTAGGGGAGATAACATTAGATGTAGTTGGTGGAGTTGAGATAACAATGGAAGCATGGGGATTTGCATTTGATGCACCTTCAAATGGAAATTTCTTTTTGTTTAGCTTGTTAGCTAGTTCCTTCTCTTTTCCCTTGTCAATAGTCGCTATATTCTTTTGGGCCCTTATGAGAATTTTGAAGGATGAAGTGGGGGTAGCAAGCAAGGAAGTTTCTTGTGACTTGGTTGGAAACAAATGATGATATGGTGAATGCATAGTGTAGGGTAAGATAGGAGGATAAGGAATAGGATGAATAGATGTGGGAACTCTATTCCTTGGAGGAGAGGGAGGATAGGAGAAAGTAGGTTGGGATGGAATAGGCACCTTATCATAGGGAGGAGTCATATCAATAACTAATGGATCCCTTTGTATGTTCTAGGAAAGAGAAACGTTGGCATCATTCCTAGGGATATTGATTATAAAAGGTTTCTTAGGTCTTGACGGGGTAAAGTGAGAGGATGAGAGAGATTGGTAGTAGGAAGAATCCATTTGGATAACGAAGGAAGCTCATGGGTGACTTCCTTTGAGTTGCTAGTGAAAGGCTGTAATTCTCCTTAAATGGAAATTTAGAGGATTCTTATGCACTCTAGATCTATTAGACCACTTTTTGTATAGCTACTGATCGTACTTCCTATTTCCTAACCTATGGTTCTAAGGTAATATTACTAGTTAAGCTTAATATTCCATCTCTCTATGTTGCTTTACATGATTAGTATTCAAATCAGGAAAACAAGATCATGCGATGCATTAAGTTAGATCTTCTCAGAGAACATGAGTAAGCTATTCTTTGTTACTTGCATGAGTATCAAGTACATATTTAGCACCATCATGCCAAGCACATGTGAGTCATAGAGATTCATGATAGTGGTTATTTATCATTTTCTGAACTCTAGAGATACAAAGTTTTCTCCCAACTAGCAAGGTCCTTTTCTAGTGGTTCAATCTCTACAAAATGATGTCTACATTCTGTCTTATCTGGAAGAACATTATTTCTAGATCCTGTCAACATAAGCTACCTAAAGTGCTACTACATGTAGTCATACTATAGCATTAAACATGCTAGCTATTTGAAATTAAATGAGTATACTCCCAACGGTAGTTTGCTTCTATCAGTTCATTTCTACTACAATAAGATACATAATATGTCAAGATACTAGGTTTCTTCTAAGCCCTATTTTTCTTACATTATTTTATTACCCCTTCTCTATCTCATATCTTACTATTTTTCTTACTGTTTTCTTCCTACTTCCCTATGCTATCTATCCCATTCTAGTCTATATTCTCAACACAACTAGTGATGTTTTTGAGTGACTAAATATCTCATTACTTCATGTGAGAGTATGATTAATTATATTATTGAGTGGGAAAGGAAGGGGTTGCTTCAAAAATATACATGTGACATCCTTTTTAGCCATACATTATGTACGATTTAGCCATGCACCACTTCTAGGGCATAGCACTATCCTCATGATAGGTGTATGGGTAATACCATCTTTTCTCCTTGCTTTTTATTTACTCTCTACTTTTGCATACTCTAAAACTATGCTTCCGTATGGTATACTTCTCTTTTCTTCCTCTCATTTACTTCCCTTATTTGTTTCCATTTCTCTTCATATTCAGCATTAGTAAGGCCAAGAGAATGTCTCTTCCTTGATGCAATGAGGGGGTATTGACTGTAGAGTAACGTAAGGAGTATGAAATTTGGTTAGGAGTGAGGTAGAGAAGAGGTCAAATCTAGGGATCTAGTTGTGTCCCACTTATGTGACACAACACCTTACCATTAGTGTATTGGTGATGTCCCTAACATTCTTTTCCTACTTTTTTATTTCTCTCTTTTTTACTTTCTGTTATCTTCCTTTCTTTCTCTATCTCTTTCTTTTTCCTACTCTATATTGGTGAGGTCAAACAAGTTTCTCTAATTTACTTCAATTAGGATGTGATTTAGAGAATTGAGTGGATTAGGGAGTGCTATATCTACATTTTCTATGTGCTTCCTAGGATCTAGTCATGCCCCACTTTTATGGCATAAAACTTCATTGTAGGTGTATTAGTGATGTTCCATATTTTCTCCCCTATCATCCCGCTTCATCTAATCCTCTTGCAAGAACCTATCAACTCATGTATTTTTTTTATGGATTCTCCTTCAACTCTTTAGCAATATCCATTAACAGGGGTAGTATTATACTTCAGATTTTTCTACATAAGTTAGAGACTTGGGTACATTCTATGACTTTTCAACACTTAAGGCCATCTTCAACAATCTAGATTCAACGTCCTACATCATCTGTAGTGTAGTTTCTAGATGTCCATCTCTAGCTTGCCAAAAATGATATTTTGCATCATCATAAGCATCATATCAACTCTTCTTCTAGTTTCAACATCTAACATTAGCTTCAATGTTGATTATATCTCCAACTTTTGACATTCGACATTAGATCTACTTTTGAAATCTATCATCAAGTCCACCTTTTATACCACATCATCTCTTAGATGTTCAACATCAATCCCACATTCAACATTTAGTGTTAGCTTTTATGTATATGCATTAATTCTCCTATCTAGAATCTTCTAGAACTTTTTAGAAGATTCTATGAGCCCATTGCATCATTTCTACGTGACCTACGAGGAATTTTCAACCTATAAACAGAGGATACCCCTAAATGAAAAGGGGTTGGTTAGCATTTATGACCATGTATTATTTTTTCTACTTCATCATGCTCTTGGAGATTTGCTCAATATTCCTAGCTATCTTTGCTACTTAGTGTAGCTAACATTCTTTATGCTTGGCAATCTGGAAATCTCTCTCCAAATACACCACCTCTCCATAGAATAACTACCTTTTTTCTCTCCTTATTTCCATACTAACACATTGTATCCCCTTTGTGTTATCCTCTTGACATATGAAAAAATTGTTCAAAATCAAGTCAACACATTGATCTAGTCCTTTTCTCTGCTTCATCAGCTACTAGATCTACTATTATTCCTAATAGATTTGCATTATGTGCAAGCATTAAAGAAATAATAGGGTAACATAAATCATTGTCAAATGCCTCTAATCCCTAGTATGTATTCTGAAACATCTCCTAGTAGGTTTCTTCTATTACTTACTATATAATCTAGGTTACTCCTTTTCAGTTTTTTTGTTCTTAGGTTTCATCTAGATTTTCTTTAGATCTATTTCTAGCAATTTTCTTTTGGGTTTATCTTTTTTCAAATCTATTTCATTCTATATTCTTTTTGTATTGCCACCACATATATGCTTGTTCAACTTGCTTACACTGTTTAGCACTTTGTTTTATCTTACTCAATGTTATACGTGTTTCTCTACTCATTTTGACTAGCTAT
This sequence comes from Gnetum montanum, assembly GCA_015680685.1. NCBI lineage: Eukaryota > Viridiplantae > Streptophyta > Gnetopsida > Gnetales > Gnetaceae > Gnetum > Gnetum montanum. Next base: position 734,960 of record MNCI01026334.1, on the reverse strand, counting down.
TTTACACACAAGTTTCCTCTTCTACTTGTAATTTTCTAATATTTAGCAAACATGTGCAGCTAAGATTATCAGATTTTTCACACAATCAACAAGTCTCCTTTCGATTTGAGTGAAATCATTCAAAAGTTTAGTTTTCCTAGACCATTATATGAACACAAAATTGCTAGTTTTGTGTTAGGTTATATTAGATTTTGTTATTATGATAATTCCTATCACAATAGTAAGGATGGAGAGCTAGAAGAGTTTTATTGGATTAATCTCCTTCTCTAGTCTCTTGGATGCACTTTTGTTTGATGACTAGGGAACCTTGGCCTTGAGGCTCCCCTGGTTCTAGGTCCAACCCTCTCCTTGCCATGGTTGTTGGCTAATGTTAAATGTAATCATTGGTGGTTCATATTATCTTCACCAAAGGGAGGAGAACCTTGGTGTTGAGATCTACCTAATGAATATTCTATATCCTCATTTCCTAATTGTAGTGTTAATGTGATTAGGATCATTTTTTCCTTGAAGGTTTCATGGTAGACTTCCATGAGTTTATCTTTCCTAAATTAAGCCTCTGTAAGTTAAGAGTCTTTGGAGAGATGATCTGTCACTTGGTATTTTGGAGTGACTACTTAGATCCTAGTTTTGCCAATGCTATCATCAACATTGATGGAATGGCATGATTTGGTGACAACGTAATGTTACCCTCCAAGTATTTCCATCACAATTATTTATCTTGGTGGAGGATGAAAGTGAAGTCTAGATGGTATAAATCCAAATGAGTGTAGACCACTTTGAGATGTTGAGGCATTTCCTGCAGGTCCTATCATTAGTAAGTAGGGAATCATCCTTGCAAGAAGAATTCATCCTTTAGTTTGTTCTTATAATGTGCCTTTAAAAAATATTATTATTATTCCTATAATAGTTCATTATATTTCTACAACAATCTTTATATGATTTAATTATCTAGAACACTTTTTGCACAATAGAGTTTCTAATAATGATACCAATGGTGAGTGACAAGGGCTCCGTACACCCAACCTTACAAATCACAAGTGTGTACACATAATCCAGTTGAATTGTGTGAAATCTTCAAGGCTATTAGTATCCTAGCTAATTAGGCATTGGATTGTTGGTCATTGTCTTCCTAATCATCACTTATGCTAGCTCAGTTGGTATGGTTAAGTGTGATTGAGACATAAGATATTTCTATTTTTATTATTATTTTAGCATTAAAATATTAAAATGATAAAGAATCTGAAACATGAAAATATTAAAATATTAAACTAACTATGGGTAGCATAAAGCATCCATCCCAACTTTCTGTACCTATCCTTAACCTATATTAACATTACTAGGTTAGTAAGTGTTCACTGTTGGGAAAACTAAGTATTCATTGCTAGAATTACCAAATGCTAATATATCATGCTTGAACTGGTTGTACTCACACTGTTATGGAATAAAATATTAATTCACTAAGTATTGGAAAGTAAAGTGCATTAAAAGTAAAGTGATGAATAAAGTGCATAAATGAATTAAGTGCTAATTTAAGTGCTGCAATGGAAGGAATCAATGCCAATTTTATTTTCATCATGCATAAGTATCCAAGTACATTATGCACTTGAATAAAACTTTGTTCAATTAGCTCAATCCACACTACGGGCACTCAAATGGAAATTTAGCGAAATCCTATGAAAACAAACTACAAGATCTTTGCTACAAAAATGACCAAAGCTGTCATAAATGCAGATGATGTATGCATTTATATAGGCTTAGGGTGGAAGAACATTAATGCATATGCATAAATGTATTTGAGGATACATCAATAGGGATATATCGACAAGGATGCATTGATGCATACCCATCAACACAACTGACTTAAAGACACTTCATCACCTTAGATGATCTTGGTAGCTAACTATATGATGACTAAGCATATTATGATTTAAACTCTTGGCTAGTATGGTATTTGTCACTTAGCTAGCTCATAGTATTAAGCTATGACTTTCTATTTAAATTTTAACATTTTCAATTGCATGTTAATATTTGGAAATTAATTGATATGTTTCTATTATGTTTCTCTAACCTTAAGAGATTGGTAGCCAGCTATCATGGAATGATGTTGTATAGTATGGGGTAGTTATATGAGCATAACTTATCAACATTATCTAATGTTTCTTAATCATGTTATAATAATATTTATAAATTATGAGATTATGTTAATAAGGTGTCAAGATAATATATGAATATGGATAAGTGTGAGGTAGTCTCTTATGTATGTTTTTTATTTATGAGATTTCATGCCATAATAGTTTAGTTATCTTATGTTTAACAAAGTCTCAAGTTGATATAAAGTCTCATACCTAATTAAAGTATTATGTCAATTATAGAAGTCTCATGCCTTTGGATAAAAGTCTCATGTCGATTAGTAAAGTCTTATGTTAATGGAGAAGGAACATATTAAGTTTATATATACAACCCAATAGACTAGTTGATGCATTTGATAGTTGGCAAAGAATCAAATAAAAAACTCTAGAGATGATCTTAGATGAAGTTGTAGTAGTAGAAGAAAATGCTAGCATGGATGTTCATGAAGTGTCATTTAGTCAATGTGTCGACTGGGCTACGTATATGGGGCTGCGTATATGTGGCCGCGTCGATGTAGGCCCATCGACGTAGCCATCTTGCGTCGATGTGGCCCTGTTTACGCAGCCACCTATCCCGGCCTATAAATAAGAGGGCCTTCTACCTCATTTAGGCATCTTTTGAGTAGTTGTGGCGAAGCTCTTGCAGTTTGTTCCTACAGGAGATAGAATATTTTCCAAGTGCTCGCAGCAGCTGTAAGAAAAGTGATTGGCTCTTTATTCGAGCATTGATGTATCTGAGCCCATTGGCGTGATGGCAATAAAGATGAACTATTCAAGCATTCCTTGCAGCATTTGGACTTAGTTATTTTATGCATTCAATAGTTTAATATGTTTATGCTTTATTAGTTACTTGTTAATTACTTAAGTTTTTGTTATTATAATTTCCATTGCTATTGTTCATTTGTAGTTCGTTAAGGCCATAAGTACGACCATCTCGAACGTAACCCAAACACTTGGTAAGCCTAGTGACACTTAACGTCTGGTAACCCAGAAGTGTTAGGAGATGCTTAGAATGTGCTTGGAAGATGGGACCGAATACTTATGTTAGGAGTAGTTAAGATTTAGATTAAGATAATTTTAGGTTAATTAATATTCTATCCTTACTTCCCAAGATAATTAGCCGCCAAAAAGATAATTAAAAAGACATAAAAATCATTAGCCTTAGTCTCACTTAACCATCGTAAACAGAACCTCACAAGTGAGATTAGGATGACAACGACCGTTCTAACCCAAAGTTTCACTGGTTAGAAGTTTGGTGTATGTTAAGTGCTTATTGTCTGTGGATTTTGATCGAGTCACGTGTGAACACTCGTGATTCGTATGGTTGGACGTAGGGGTACCTAGCCGCTCATCAGATGTGTTAGCATGAAGTACAAAATTTGAGGGTTTGTAGGTGCAAGTATGCAAAGCAAAGAGATCTCTAAGTAAGGCTATACTATAAGATTTCCTTGAAGATCAAGTCTCTTTGGTTAGATCAATATAGCTGAAGCATTTTAATTATTGCTTGTTAGACCAAGATGTGAAATTTTGAGTCATTTTGCAAGTTCCAACATTTTTGTATTTTTCATTTCTACCTAAAATGATTTTTAGTGAGCTTTAAGTGGTTGTTAGTGAGTAACAAAGTACCAAGAAAGGGTCATTAGTAACAAAGATTTCCTATAGGTTATTCTTTACTAGTTTAGTCTTTGTTTTTCATCATTGATTGGATGTCTAGGCAAGGCTAGCTTTGGTGGACATGTAAAACCTAGACGAAGAATGAACTTGATGGTACGAGGATTTAAAATAGTAAATGATCGTAAAGGTAGTAATACCTAAGATAAAGAAAGGGCTTGAAAACTAGCTACCAAAGATAGTGAAAGGTCTTGATGGTTATTATATGTTCATTATTGGTTTCTGATGAGTCGTTGCCAATTGGCTACGTTGATGAGGCCTCGTCAATGAGGCCCTGTCGTTGCATCTTATCCTTCATTGATGAGGCGCCATCAATGTAGTCTCTATTCGTCACCTACAAATACACACCTACCAATCACATTTATGGCATTTTAGATTTTAGTAGCAGTGAAGCTCTTGCATTGTTTCCTATTTGAAAGTTAGAATTTTTTCCCTCGAGTGCCCACGACAGTATTCATTGAGTGTATGGATCTTTATTCGAGCATTGTTGTAGTTGAGCATGACAGTGTGTGTGGCAATTGATGAAGCGCTATATAGTTGATTCGTCGGCTAGGCCGCATATACAGGGCCCCGTATACACGACCGCATTGACACGGCCCCGTCGACGCAACCTTCCTGCGTCGACGTGGCCCCGTTTACGCAGCCGCCTATCCCAGCCTATAAATAAGAGGGCCTTCCGCCTCATTTAGGCACCTTTCTAGTTAGTTGTAGCAAAGCCCTTGCATTTTTTTTCTATAGAAGTTAGATTATTTTCCTAGTGCATGCCCACTGTGTGATGCTTGTAATTGTACGACACCTTTATTTGAGTGTGACGTACTTGGACACCCACATGACCGGAAATAAAGATTGAGATTACTTCATCATTGCAGCATTCACTTAGATTTAATTGTTTAATTGTTATTGTTATTTATTGTTTTCTTAGTTAATATTTCTTTATCATCATTTACTATTCCTATTGTTAAATGCACAATGAGTACGACTTAATCATGAGCATTTAAGTGTGACTGCTTGGTAACCCAGCAGCGTACCTAGGATCTACGCTTGGTAACCCCAGTAGTAGTTGTGCACGATGTCCAAGATGTGTATGGATGATTAATGAATGGATGCTCATCGCACTTAGGCTAGCTTAGACTCATTTCCTATTACTCATTAGTTTAATCAAGATTATTTTCCATTGTCTCTAGGAGTAGCACTAATTGAGGATCACATCATACGCCTCACTTTGAACTAAACCATACGTGACAAAGCAAATACTAGTCCAGGTGGGAAGACAACGAACTGCGATCAACGTGTAACTATCTAGATACCATAACTAGCTTGTCCACAGAGTTCGAATGGATCGTGCATGAACACTTGTATTTGTATGGTTCAGTGTAGGGGTACCTCATCGCTCATCATTGGCGCCGTTGTCAGGGATGGTGTTAGTTCTTTAGATTAGTTACATCATACAAGATCATTGTAACAAAGCCTTGATGATATATCTTTTAGAAAAATAATAATAATAATTGTAATTAAATCACACACAAATTTACAACCATGTCTCTCCTACAAGACTATAATAATACCACATCTAGTGAGGCAATTCATTGGAGAACCAACGAATATTATGATAATGAAGATTGGAGTACGCAACCTGAGGTGGGGGTTTCTTATAAACATAAACAAAGACAACATCATCCTAGCACATGAAAGCATAACATACCTAGTGACGATGAACCCCTACTAGCCACTACAAGCTTACTGGAAATACAAGAGGCTATTCGAATAGCCCGCAGGCATCGTAAGGAAAGTTGTCTACCTGTGCTTGATTTAAACAACTTTCCCAAGTTTTCAAAGGGCTATGATTTAGATCTGCAACAACATGTATAAGCCTTCTATGATGCCTATGCATGGAACAATATTCATAATGGGTGGCAAAAGCTTAAGCTCTTTCCTTTGACACTCGTTGGCCAAGCAAAAGTATGGTATAGGTCGTTAAAACCAAGATCAATTCGACGTTGGCCGACAATGATAGAACTTTTCAACGAAAGATATCAAACCTATGCGAGAGTGTCAGCCTTGAGGAGA
>MNCI01026334.1:697892-721649 GCA_015680685.1 Gnetum montanum | reverse complement strand
CCTTAATATATGTGCTCTTGATGGACCAAATCTTTTACATGCAATTACACTCATTATCANAGCTAGGAAAAATTAAGAAGAAGTGTATTCCATGCATCACGTACAATGATAATGAGTGTAATTGCATGTAAAAGATTTGGTCCATCAAGAGCACATATATTAAGGTATGTAGTTAGTGTGCATAAGAAATTAACATTCAAAGGTGTTTGTATGCAGTAGCCACAAAGTAGGAGGGCACCCAGTGGCTAATGGTTGATTCAGATAGCTGCACAATATGCATGGAGCTAACTGAGAGCCTAAGATGTACATATGTTGAAAGTATGGAAAAAATTAAATAAATTCATTCCCAACTCTCTAATGAAGATGATGATACCTACTGGGAAGAGTTGGAAATCCCTAATCACTTCAAGCAGGAGCCCTTAGAGCTAAAGACTTTACTAGCCGATATGGAGTATGCATTTTTAAAGAATGGTAAATCAATCATCATTAATGCTGAACTTACTTCTAAACAAAAAGAAAATTTGTTGAAAGTGGTGAATGAATGGTCAACAACCTTTGCTTGATCATATCCAGAGCTAACAAGAATCCATCCAAGGATATGCTAGCACCACATCTACATTGACCCAACCATGAAGCCTAGAAGGTAGCCGTAGAGGTGGCTGAACCTCAAATTGAAGCAAATTGTCAAGGAAGAAATAGAGTAACTCCTAAAGGTAGAGTTCATCTATCCAATAGCAAATAGTGAGTGGGTTAGCCCACTCATAATTGTACCAAAGAAGGATGAAAAATGGTGGGTTTGCATCGACTTCAAGTTGTTGAGTATGGCAACATTTAATAATCACTTTCCTTTACCATTTCTAGACTAGGTGTTAGACATCATATTTGGGAATTATTATTATAGATTTTTGGATGGTTATAGTGGCTATAACCAAATCCAAATTGCATCCAAAGATTAGACCAAGACAACATTCATGAATCCTTGGGGGACTTTTGCATATTATAAGATGCCTTTTGGCCTATGCAATGCCCCTACAACCTTTCAACACTTAGTCCTTAGTATCTTTCAACAACAAATTAGTAGTGGTGTTGAAGTCTTCATGGATGACTTCTCCACCTATGGAGCTACCTTTGAGCAAGCTTTTGACCAACTTAAGCAAGTACTGAAGAGATGTATAGAGACAAACCTACAGCTCAACTAGCAAAAGAGCCATCTCATGGTCCAAGAAGGCATTATGCTAGGGTATTGAATTTCATAAAAAGGAATTGAGGTAGACCTAGAAAAGATGAGGGTCATCCAAGGAATAACATGCTAACCAGATACTGTTAAAGATGTCTAGTCATTCCTTGGACACACTAGTTACTACGAGTGATTTATTGAGAATTTCTCTAAGATTGCAAAGTCGTTGGTGGAACTTACAAAGAAAGATGTACCTTTCATTTGGACCAAGGAATGTGAACACAAATTCCAATAATTAAAGGAGAAACTCATAAAACCACCAATCCTATGAGCACCAAATTGGTCCAAACCATTCCATATCATGACAAATGCATCTAACTATGTTTGGAAGCAGTGCTCACACAAATGGATGATAAGAAACATCCATATTATATCCACTACATGAGTAGAAGCATTGTGGCAGCACAATTGAATTACACTACCATGAAGAAATAACTAATGGCAGTGGTGTACGTGCTAGAAAAGTTTAGGCACTATGTACTTGATTACAAAGTATTTGTGCATACGAACCATAGTGCAATTTTCCTCCTCATGAATAAGTCGACGGTGAGCCCTCGTGTCATATGGTGGCTTGTGATCTTGTAGGAATTTGATCTCACTATGGTAGATCGAAAAGGAATCGAGAACATGGTCGCTAACGACCTTTCTTGCTTAAGATGGGATAACAAAGAGGAGAAGAGCCTACTCTTTGATCAATTTCCAGACGAACTCCTCTTTACTAGAATAATAAGTGAACAAACGCCTAAAAAAGTAATATGATATAATGACATCCTCACATTTCTTCTTACTTAAGAGATGCCACAAGACTTTGATTTTAGGAAAAAGTAACAATTTCTTCATCGGTTCAAATAATTCATGAAAATCAATAGACACCTTTACAAGGTGTGTGCCAATGGCTTGATTCATTAGTGTGTCCCTGACAAAGATCAACTATGCATTCTCTAGGATGCTCATGAAGGAACTTGTGGAGGCCACTATGCAAGGAGATGCATGGCCATAAAAATCCTGATGGGAGGATACTATTGGCCTATAATCTTTAGGGATGCCCATCAGTTCGTCAAATCTTGTGAATGTTGTCAATGTGATGGGGGAATAACCGCTTGCATGGAAGGTCCTTAGCAATGGATTCAACTATGAGAGCCTTTTGACATATGGGGCATTGACTTCATAGGTCCCATCACACCCATGTCTAGCAAGAAAGTGTATATTATAGTAGCAATTGACTACTACACAAAATGGGCAGAAGCAATAGCCATTACTAATTGTACATCATCTCCTTCTACCAAATTTATACAACAAAATGTCATGAATAGGTTTGGGGTGTCATGTTCACTAATTTTTGATAATGGAACTCATTCATAGGTGCCACATTTAGAAAATTAATGCAACGCTTGAGGGTAGAACATAAATTAATAACACCTTACCACCCCCAAGCCAATGGTTAAACAGAGGTAACCAACTAGGAGATTACAAAAATAGTAACGCAAACTGTTAGCAAATATAGGAAGGACTGCAATACAAAACTTAATGATGCTCTCTAGACTTATTGTTCAACTTGGAAACTTCCTATTGGCTATTCTCCCTATGAGTTAGTGTATGTAAAACTTCCCAACACTTCCAATTCAATTTGAGCTCCGTACACTCTCAATAGCTTGTGATCTAAACCTTGACCTAAGTCTAGCATAGAAGGAAAGATTGATCAATTTGAATTTGCTAGAAAAAAATTGCTTAGTGGCCCTATCCTTGAATGAGGTGAACAAGGCATTCAGCAAGCAACATCATGACCTTAGAATCAAGAAAGTAAGACTTCAACCAAGAGATAAGGTTCTTCACTAGAACCCCACACATGTACCTCAAAAGACAAAATTACAAACATTGTGGGAGGGACCTTATATAATTAATCAAACCTTTCCCTCTGGGGCCATGTTGATCTACAAACCTAATAGCCCAAATAAAAAGCAGTTGGTTAACATTTAACAAGTGAAGCCTTTCCTAGAACCAAAATAAGCCAATGCAACTATTGCCTCAACAAATGGGCAACCACATTCTATTTTTTGGATCTCCTCCTTCCAACTCAGTCATGGGGGAGATGGCCATCCATGCTAACAATTACTATGGCCTCTCAATTTTCCTACCTTTTTGTTTTTCACATTTTTGATTTTACAAGTTTTTGATTTTCTAATTTTACACCATTTTAGTACCTTTAAACTTTCTTGATTATTTTACACTTTCTTATATATTTTATTTTATTTTATTCAAATATGATATTTTCTCATTTTTGCTAATAAATTTGCTTTATTGTCATAGGACACAGTGGCGCTGTTGCTATTTACTAATGATGGTTTGTGCTTAATGTGTGATTGTTGATGTCTGGTTTCTATTTTTGAATTTTTATGTCTAATGGCTTTGACATGGTTTACTTTTTATGGAATAGATAGTGAGTCCATGTCATCCATCCATTCAATAAACTCTATGATTTTCCTTATTCTAAGAATTTGAGGTCCCTTTTCATTAAAGAAACTTTTAATCAATCAGTGACCTTGGTAGTTTTGGAATTAGGAAGGATTCAAAGGTTTGTAAAGTGTGTGACTTCAAGGGGACTCAATACTCGTTATCCTATTCTTCTTACTTGAGTGCTTGAGTGTTTCTCATGAACTTCTTACCATTCCACACCAACCACTAAAGGAAATCAAAATAACGTCATTGCATGATGCGATGCCCATTACAAAAAAATAATGGAAATTCAAAGCACACCCCTTTGACACGAATAAGTCCTCACATGGTGTGGTTTCTATTTAAAAAAAAACACAATGGGAATTCAAAGCACACCCCTTGAACAAATAAAAGTGTTATAAGCACTAGTTATGGGACTTGAACAACATGCACCAATGCTTGAAGGTCCCCTCTAACTAAGGGTCTCTCTCTCACTTCCTACTCCTCTTTTCTTCTCTTTGTGGAATGGTGGTTATTTTGTGGAAGCATTTTTGTGTCTCAAGTGGGTGGATCGATCTTAGAGTGGTGATGCAAAATCACTGAAATTGGATGGTTTTAGTTTGGACTAAGGATGAAACTTCTCAGGTCATTTTAACCACAAAATTCCATAAGGGACTTCTTATGACCTTAATTTAGAACTCCATTCTACGCTCTCTATCATCCATCCATGTTGTTGTAACTCACCTCACTACTAGGTTCTATGTTATGCTCTATGTCTTAGTCTGATGTGTTGGGATTCTTGAGTGGATTCTTTCAGGTTGATCCTTAAGTTATCATGATCATTAAATTGACTATGGGACCCATGAACTCCTTAGTTGAGGTTATGCAAGGGAACAAAGGGCATGAGCTTGCTATGGGGAGGACCCACTTGCATAGCTTTTGGCATGATTCATTAAGGTTCCTTACCTTTGACATCGCTACAATCCTATCTTTTGCATTTTTCATTGCGTAAATTGCTTAGTACTTCTTAATCTTTCATTGCATTCATACATTAAATCAAAATTTCCCCATTTTTTCAAATTTATGAACTTCAATGTCCTCTTCTCATGATTTCATACTATTCTTGGTCTTCTATGCTTTCATTTAATTCCAATTTCATTAAAAAATTCCTTGTATTTTGAAAGTTTGACCAAAGTCAATGAAGTTAATGGTGGTCAATAGCTACATCAACAAGGCCTCATCGACACAGTGCAAAAATACTATGTATACCACTACATAGTTAGGAATTTTTGCAATTTTCTCATAACACATTGGGAATTTTTATAATTTTTCAAAGCCAAAAACCTTCCAGAGCTCATAACTTCCTAACCGTTTGTCCAACTCACTTCATTTTTCAATCTTGCACTTACCAGAGGTAAGATCTTTATCATGGGGGCCACAAACCTTAAGGTTTCTGATGAAAAACTAATAAAATTTTTTGAAAATTTTCGTAACTTCTCCAAAGGGTTAATAACCTTAACCATATATAAACATCAACTTTTTCCCAAGTTAACCCTTCCAACAACCTCTATGATGAATTATTCATAATAACAAAAAATAAATAATAATTGGGTTAATTAAATCATCCATAATCACAACTTAGCCAAGTGTAATGATCCTTAAGAGTTAAGGTATCCCAATTATTTTAAGGTTACATAATGATTGCTAATCCATGGTCTTATTGTGATTATAGATGACACCCAAACAAAAAAATCTGCAAGAAGGAGAACCCTCACAACCATGGTAGAAATGACCTAGAGCTGAAAGGGACTAGTAGGAACAAGACCAAGAACTACTAGAGCCAACCCATGCAACAGGACCTCTTTGAGAGGAGCTCGAAGTGGAATTTTGTTTGACAAATTCTAAAGGAAGAAGTGCCTATAAAACAATCTCAATGAGGAGAAGCACATGGACCTATGCCAAGGCTTGAGGTCACTCTAACTCAAGCTTGCCTAAACATCATCAAGTCCTAAGAAATCCAAAGATCAATTTTTCAAGAGATAAACTTTAGGCCATTTTTGGAGAAAGCTCTAGAGGATGTCAAGACACAATTGCAAGCCTATCCCATGTGGCTAGTCATCACGTCCAGTGGAGAATGGTACATGGGAGAGACCTATCTCTTCTAGAGTAGTCAAAGGCTAGGGTCTGTTGTAAAAATCAAGGACATTCAAGTGTCTTACTTAGTAGAAGCTATTGCATAGGCACTAGGGTTACCAAACATTGGAACACAGTTGGCAGATATATCAACAAAAGGTGATCCTAAGGCAAAAAGGAAATGGACCTAGTAATGCTATGGGGTGGATTGTAAGGAGTATGATGCGCTCACACTAGCAGAGCAAATTTATTTCAAGACTACAACCTATCACCTCAATCCAACGGTGAGGCCAAGCAAGGTGATTGCCTTCTCTGCTTGAGCATGCATCGCTCTAAGTGGGAAATTTCCCATTAACCTTCCATAGATGATCTATTTGGAGATCAAGAAGTGTTTCAAGGAGAATGAACATGGAAGGAAGACCCTACCCTTTCCATGTCTCATTAGGAAACTTTGCAAAAAGGTAAGAAATGTTCACTATTCTAATGATACTCTTAGGTATGCTCCCTTGTCCTCATGAATAGAAATCATGAAAGATAAGATTCCAATGACCACTCAAGAAGAGGAGCTACTACCACCACCACCCACTTAAGAGACAACATTGGAGGCCCACACAATCCTTAAGCATTTGTGTCAAATCCAAGAACATATCTTGAGTGAATAAGAGCAACAAGCAAGAATGAGTGGGAAAAATCCATCTGTGTATCAACCAAAAATGAATCATCTTAATGAGGTAGCCCGAATTGTCAACCAGATGGAGAGAGGTGGTTCCATTTTCTCTACCCAAAAAATGTAGTTGCGTTTGAGGTTAGATCCCAACACTTGAGAGGTGATGGTGTCACTAGCAACACATCATTTATTCCCAAAAATCTTTAGGAATGCCACCACTTTCTTGGTAAGGTTGGAGGAAGGTGAATAGATAATTGTCTTAGTGATGCAGCACCAAGGGCATGAGATAGTGGTAGAAGTGGTAGCTGACCATGTAGCAGAAGCATTAAACACACCCATAGTGTCTATACCAAACGTATCTACACTTCAAGACATGTAGATGTTCACAGGCATGGTTAGCAAAAAATTAAATGTAGCCTAGCATGAAAAACTTTTGGAACAATTGGTAGGAATTGGGCAACTGACTCCAGACATCTTTGATCTCCCAAAGAACATCATCGCAACCTAGTTGGAGCTGCTAAATGTAAGGGGCAGATGCATTATTTTTTAGGGGCAACTAGAAATAATCCAAGAGCAAAATCAATGCTTGGTCATGGAGGTTGCTGAACTTCATGCCCAACTTGTAGAACAAGTAATCCACAGCCTAGTAGTGACAAGAGATGAAGCTATCAAATAGCTTTAAGAATGATTTTAGAAGGTTGAAGAGGAAGCAATAATGGCCATCTTCAAACAGTCCATAGTAGAAGTTGAAACGTATTCCATCAAAAAGGACTTGAATTAGATGCACCAAGAGAACAAAGCATTAACCATGCAAAATCATCACCTGAAAAATGTTGATGCTTAGAGAGATCAAATGTAAGAATTCATTCATTAACAATAGGAGCAACCTACTAGAGTCAACACTAAATTGAGAAAATTGGTAGTGGAGAACCGTAATCTATCAATGGAGGAGGTACGCACCCTACAACAAAAGTCAGCCATCGAGATTGCCACCTAGAAGAACGAAGCTCTCAAATTTGAGAAAGTAAAGAATCACTACAGGGACCAAGTTGGCTTGTAAAAGGAAATTAATGAAAAACAAATCCAGATGGCAAAGGCAAAAATAAATGAAGTCCTCTAGCAACTCCAACAAGAAAGAGAGACGTGGTAGCCCATCCTTGATGGGATTAATGCCTACAACAAAGTAGAGATCCACTTGAAGGAGTTGCGAATCAAGGAGATGAAAAAGTACATAGAGTTGGCCAATCTTCGTTATGCAAACCTGGCAATGTTGACTATCGAACGACCATAGTCAAAATTGGAGAAACAACTGGCTAACTCGTATCTACTATACGAGGTTGAGTTCAAGCACCACAAAGACACCAAGCAAAAGCTTGAGACTGCTAACGCTAGACTCAAAGTTCTTAGAAGATGATTTAGAGATCAACGATCTATCATTAAGAACCTAGCCAGACAGATGAATGACTACCAGGAGCTAAAGAACACAATGAGAGAATTTGACATTGAATGCAAACAGTTTGCTACCTGGTTTGTCAATGCCAAGGAGTTGTTTCCAACAATCCTGTGTCCTTGGGATGTGCCCATTCCAACCCACATTAGGGAAGCTGTGTGGATAGTGCATGATCCTAGGAGTAAGGAGGAGAAAATGAAAGAACTGTTGGATGCTTTCCACCTCCAACCTAAAGTTGTAGCACAACTACAGCCACCTCAACCATTACTAGTGTGTGAAGCCTATGAAGTTTCCTTGAAGCCTCAGGAACCACCACTACCTAGGATTGATTGATCTTTTCCAACAAGCTTCACACCATTAAGGAACGTGCTATCTGATTTTTGAAGAGTTGAATCATGGTGTTCAATTTTGTGTCCTGAACACCTTCATTTTTTGTAGTGTGTTGATCCATACACCTAGGGACTCCATTTTTTGTCAAGTTAGTTAGTTTGTTTTATTGAAGAAAAGTTAGTCAATAATCCCATACCTTCCCAAATTTGTAAAAGAACTCAAGGATGAGTTTTCATTTAGTCGTGGGGGTATGCTGAGTCGTTGCTAGTTGGCTACGTTGACGAGGCCCCATCGATGTAGTGTATGTCCATTACTTATAAATATGCACCTACCAGCCACATTTATGGCAATCTAGATTTCAATAGCAGTGAAGCTCTTGCATTTTTTCCATTCAAAAGTTAAAATTTTTTCCCCCGAGTGCCTGCAGTAGGAGTCATTGAGTGTATGGATCTTTATTCGAGCATTGTTGTACTTGAGCACGATAGTGTGTGTGGCAATAAAGACGAGATTTTTGATAAACCTTGCCCCACTTTGGATAGATTAGCTATTTTATTTATGCATTTATTGTTTCCAATTATTTATTAAATGTTTTCAGTTAATTATCAATTACTTTTGAGTTACTATGTTAGATAAGCAATTAAGCTAGATAGATTACATACATAAGTACGACCAATTCGAGCGTAACATGTATTCGCTTGGTAATCCCAGTAGCGTTATCACTTGGTATGCCCAGTAATAAGTACATGGGTTCAAGACATGTATGGAAAGTGGGGATGGATACTTATGTTAGGATTAGTTAAATGCTAGTAAATTAGTTACTTTAGATTATTTAATCAAATTACTTTTATCTACATTTGAGCACCAACTTATAAAACATAAAAAATGATAAAAATTGAATGCCACAGTTACACTTAACCATACCAACAAATGTCACAAGTGTAATTGGGAAGACAAAGATTGACTTTAAGGCTATATTCACTTTCTAAAGGGCTAGTGCACTAGAAACGATAAAGTCCACAAAATTCGACCAGATCATGTGTGAACGCTTTGTGATTTGTATGGTTGGGCATAGGGGTACCTCGCCACTCATCAGTTTTTGTAGACACAATATGGTTGTGATGAGAGAGGAAATACATAGAAGGAATAAGAAATAATAGAAGTGCGCAATGTTGACTGGTTATGTTGGATAAGTTCCTCATGTTATGTTATTCCAATCCATGATCCCTTATTGTCATTTGAACAAGTTCTTATAATCTTTCCTTACTTAGTCTTGTTGAACTAATCTTCTTCTATATATATTTTAGATGTCTTAGGTGGTGCTAGAGGTCTTGGCAATGTAGTAGTTGTCTATGAAGTTTCAGCCATAGATTTCTAATGTCCTTAGTTTAGAAGAATCTAATATTTGTTTAGTTTCATGTTATCTTGTATTTGGATGACCTAAGAGTTGAAATATGTATTCACAAATGTAAACTTAAATTGTCCAATTTATTTTAATGAGATTTAAGATTATGATGACGTTATGATATTTTATCCTCTTCAAGAAGCTTTATTTAATTTATTTTAATATTATTTTGGCCCATGTCACATTTGCTTTTATTTCACTTATCCAATTTATCACTTTTTATTACTTGTTTTGCTCTTGGTTCTATTTTGAGGTTTAGGGGTGTTACAACATTGGACTAGTGGTGGAAGATGAGCAAGGCAATACTTTTTTATAAGAAAGGTAATAATCACAATCAAAATAACTTGAAAGTAATATCCCTACTAAATTAATTGGTAATATTCTTGAAAATGGATTGGGCTCTAGGGTAGAAATTCATAATATTAGAAAGCAAACATTAGACACTACCATTCCACATCACTTAGTTAACCTTAAACATTGTGTAGAAGTTGCAAAAAAAATCCAACAAAAAAATTTAGGTATTTATTTTATTGATTTTGCTAAATTTATTGGTTTTTTTTTATGGAACAAATATCCTCGTATCTACACTAGCTAGGTCACGAAAAGATAATTCAATTTACAAAAGAACAAACAAAATGATATATAACCTACCATCTGTATTTCTCTTTTAAAGATATAACTAATTAACATTGTTCTAGTTTAAAATTTCCTTGAAATTTTGCAATGTTGCTCTAGAGAACCAAAGCGATAACCCATGCTGATGTTGCCTTGTTGACCTCTACTCAAAAACTCTAAAATTTCATTCCTACCATACCACAAACCAAGTAAACCATGGAAATGTTGTTTACATTTTACCTTGCTCTCTATAATGATGTTGTTACCAAGCCAACAAAAGCTCGTTTCTAGAATTAGTTGCAAATGGTGACTTATGAGCACTACACTTAAACTTAGTCCAAATATATGAATAGGCAATTTATAAAAGGATGATCAACAGTTTTTGTCATTGAAGAACATAAGACACAACTATATGTTGGAACATGATAAAGGTAATTCTTTAGGCTCATTAGTCCAATATATTGCATCTAATATCTTAATTAGAGTTTGTAATCTTATCAACAAGCTTTGTTTGAAGTAACCTAATCTAAACATAAAAAGTGGAAGATGGATTCACATGCTAAGGGAAGAGCACAAAGTAAGCTATGTGGCTTTGTCATCCTTGAGAATGAGCAACATATTTTCTTAATTAACCTATGACTAAACATTTCAACATTCCTAGCAAAAATATAATATTACTCTAAAAATTTGTTTGATTTATCATTATTTTTTTAATCTAGCAAATGGTTAACCACTTTGATGAGTGAATTTTTATTTTTTATAACATGAATAGAAGTATTTAGCCATTTGATTGAATAAGTTTTTTCCATGACATAATACAATAGTCGAATAGATCCTTTGTGTCTCCACATTAAAATTTACCCTTTCAGTTTCTATAATGACCATTGAATGCCACACCAATTAAACCGTATTGATTTTGATCATCCACAAGACCTATTAGAGAAAAAAAAAAGAGATGAAAAATCAGGTTTCTCATCTTAGAGAAAGATCTGAGCCCCTTTATATACACAAATATACTAGATTCACAATTCTTCTTCTTTACCTCTTGAGAATGAGTTATTAAAGCTTATTATAATTGAACAGGCTACTTGTATGGGTAATGACTAAGGTTCCTATGGTGCAATCTCCTGATGATCTTGAAAGAAGGGTGATCAATGGTGTTGGAGGTATTTCAAAATAGCCTCTTCAAGCAAATTTCCTTTGGCTTTTTCGTAGGAAAGTAATTCTAGTCTCTTGGGATGATTTCTATGATAATCCTACTGGATTTAATCCACAAAGTTGGTCACTTTGGTATATTTGGAAGTAGAGAAATAAGATAGTTTTCAGTAATGCTAAATGGGTACCGAAATTTAAGATTAAACTAATCAAAGCAATAAGAGATGATGGAAATCAATTGGAAAATTTTACGATATCATAATTATCCTCTTATATTTGGGCTATGTGGAACAGTCCAGTCCAATTGCATTTATGTTCTTTGACTTATTTTTGAAAAAGTTACTTGCCAAGAGGAATGTTTCCTAGTAATAATGTTTTATTTTATCTCTCGAGGGATTTGGACCTCCTTAAATACAAATGCAACTTTCATTTTTTCAATTTTCAATATAAGTTGAATCCAAAAAAGTTTTTTTAAAAAATCTTATCTATGTGAAGCCCACAAAAGAAGGCATCGAGGATTGAGAATGCTACTAGAGTAGAGCTTAATTCTGGAAACTGTTGATGCATAAATTTTGGTTACATCAACACCTGGGAAAAAAAAAACTTGTTTGGGTAGACTATTGCCTAGGGCGCCTCTTGTATGGGTACAAAACCCAGGAATAGTCTTAGCTAGACATGGCCTTTTGAAAATAGTAAAAAAATGGGAATTTTAATTGGAATGAGTGTCTTGAATTCAAGAATACAAAAAGTGACCAAAATAAATTTTCCTTGCTTCTTGGCTACTGCCACTAGTCTGTTGCAGACGCTACCACAACCAACACTTCCTATAGCCACCAGAGGAGGGAGAGAGAGAAAAGAGGCTAGATGAAGGGGCCCGCTGACACATCTTTGACTCACAGATAGGACATGCCCTGTCACTAGCATGAGATAAGGAAATTTGTCCCTGTTTGGAGAACTGTGCCATAGATGCAACACCTGCCAAAAATAGGAATGGAATTGTAGAACCTGCGCCTGCAACTGCTGCTATCAATTGCTACAACACCACAGCAGAGAGAGAGAGAGAAAGAGAGAATGAGCCACCAGATCCTATTGTCACGTGCCAATATACGTGTTGCTATCTCCACTCCTATGTCTGCCGCTGCCATAGATTTGCTGCAAAAAGGAAAAAGAAAACCACTGCCTCTTGGTTTCTTACTGAGATTGTTGACCATCATTCATGCAGCTCTTCCGTTGCTAATTGTTGCTAATTCGTTGCTAAGAATAAAGAAACAGGACTGCAGAACTTGCCTGCCATGCTCGTTGTCTACGCACATCAGCTACGCCATTGTTGCCCCAAGAAAAATAGGAGAAGAAAGAGAGAGAAAACTATCATTTGCTGGTTTCTTAGCCCTTGGAGACCCCCCTACCCATCTGCGTGTGCCTCAATGAAAAGAGACATAGCTATTCGGGAAAAGAGCCTGATTTGTTGAGGAGGCCTTCGCTCCTCCCTCCGATGTCTTCTTTGCTCTCTGCTTTATAGTTGCCTGCTAGTGATGTTTGACCTCCCTACATGTTGGTCCACTTTCCTGCACGTTGATCCACCTCCCTGCACGTCGATCCACCTCCTTGCACATTGGTCCACCTCCCCACATGTCAATTCACCTTCTTACACATCAGTCCACCTTCTTGCATGTTAACATTGCTTGGTAAAATGATATATGATTTTACAGGATAATTTTGTTGATCATGGCCTCGTGCAATAGCATGGGTGAGATTGGCCATAACACTTAGCCCCCAAACAACAAATTGCATGCAAGTTCAAGAAGCAATAAAAACCATGAAATCTTAAAAAGAAAATAATAAAATAAGAAAAATTTCAGAAAAATATATTAAAAATTGAATAATAAAACCACCTCACCCAAGTTAGGACTCAGGTAAGGACCATCAAAGTTGAAATTCAAAAATGGGATTGGGAACGAGAGTTATAAAAAAAAGGTTTCAGTAACAACAATTTTCAAAAAATGGAAAGCATAAAAGAAAGGCAGAAAATAAAGGGTCTAAAAATAAAGATTTTTTTTAAAAAAATTCAATAGGTTCCAAGATTGAATCAGAAAATGAAATAACCATAAGGAAATGGTAAAAAGAGTTGATAAACAAAAGGCACGAGAAAGGCCCCCATTCTAGCACCAAAATGGTGTTGATGCATAAATTTTGGTCACACCAATACCTGAGGAAGAAAAACTCGTTTTAAAAGACTATTGCTTAAGAACCCTCTCGTATGGGTATGGAAACCTAAGAATAATCTCAGTTGGAGAGGGCTATGTGGCCTTTTGAAAATAGTAAAAAAATGAAAATTTTAATTGAAATGAGTGTCTCAAATTCAAGAATACAAAAGGTAACCAAAATAAATTTTCCTTACTTTCTAGTTGCTATTGCCATCCGTCGCAAACGTTGCTACAACCAACACTGCCTATAGCTACCAGAGGAGGGAGAGAGAGAGAAGAGGCTGGATGAAGGGGCCCGCTGACGTGTCTCTATTTGGAATTTTGTCTCTATTTGGAGAACCCTGCTACGAATGCAACGCTTGCCAAAAATAAAATGAAACTGTAGAACTCGTGCTTGCAACTACTGCTATTAATTGCTACAACATCACAGTAGCGAGAAAGAAAGAGAAAGAGAGAACGAGCTACTAGATCCTACTATCACATGTCGGTAGATGCGTTGCTCTCCAGTCCTATGTCTGCTACCATCACAGGTTTGCCATGAAGAGGGAAAAAAGTATCACTTGCTCTTAGTTTCTTGCTGAGATTGTTGACCGTCATCCATGCAGCTCTGCCAATACTAACTATTGTCAGTTCGTTGCCAATAATAAACAAACAGGATTGCCAAACCCGCTTGCCGTGCCCATCATCTGCACACATCAGCTATGCCATTGTCGCCCCAAGCAAAATAGGAGAAGAGAGAGAAAAAAATATCATCTAGTAGTTTCTTAACCCCTGAAGACCCCCCTAGCCATCTGCGTGTGCTTTAATGGAGAGAGACGTGGTTGTTTGGCAAGAGAGCCCCTCCAACATCTTCTTTGTTCTCTGCTTTATAGCTGCCTACTAGTAACATTTCACCTTTCTGCACGTTGGTCCACCTCCCTACACGTTGGTTCACCTTCTTGCATGTCGGTCCACCTCCCTACACGTTGATTCACCTTCTCATACGTCGATCCACCTCCCTACACCTCGGTTCACTTTCTCACACATGGATCCACCTTCTCGCATGTTAACATTGCCTGGTGAAACAGTATATGATTTTATAGGACAAGTTTGTTGATCATGGCCCCATGCGATAGCATGTGTGAGATTGGCCACAATAGCAAATTACCTGTACAATTTAGTATTCCATATCATGTAGCAAGACTAACCAACTCTTGAGTGTTTGAGAAATTGAATGTGAACAACATAAATAAGGTGTAGCAAACTTGTGGCTGGCAAATTGGTTCTTGAATCATGGCCTTTTTGAAGTTTTGACTTTCTCTAACATTGAAAATTAAAAATCTAAATATCATAACTTCATTAATTGATCCCAACTTCGAGTAAGAGCTTAGAGAGCATCATCTATATCCATAGGAAGTATTGAAACTATAACAATGTAACTTCTCAAAATAATTTTGAAGAAATTATACTGAAGTTTATTGGTACATAATCTAAATTTGTTTTCGGTTGCTTTCAAATTATTGAAGAGAAACTCAAACAGTTTTGGTAATTTAAAGGCTTAAAAGTTTTGGCTTGGAAAACCCTTGTCATAGGTTTAATTTTAGTGGGGAACATCGAGTTATAGATTAAAATATATTCTGTAAAAGGAATTCTAAAGCTACTTCGTGAAATGGATCCAAAAAAAAAATCTCAGTAAAAGCAAGTAAAAATTCAGTTTCAGTAGCTTTTGTGCTGAGAATTTGGTAAAGCTAAAGCTACTAGCCACCCTCTTACTATATTAAGAGTTCTTTTAGGATGAAAAAGTAGGGCATATTTGGAAGATACATTTCTTTTCTTGTTTTGTTTTTGATTTTATGTTTTTTTTTTCTGAATCCTACTAGGATTGTATTTCTAAATGAAAGTTTGGAAGATGATTTTTTAATTTTTTTTTTGTTGGTTTTCGGGTGACTTATTTGCATAACATTATGCTTCATTATTTTCCGTTAATTGCATGTCGCTTGAAATTTTGAGTTAATAGCTATCACATCGGAAGCTGATTTCTTGAAATTGCCTTTTGCAATTGCTATTATGTCAGTCTTCTAGCAGCTTTTCTCTACAATCTTCGAAGCATAATCTTTGTCTGCGTGAAAAAGGCTCACGGTAATTTTTTCTTTCTTTTGGACATCTGCTGTCATAATTCAATATTTCTTAACAAGTTTGATTTGTGAATATTTGCCCTTTGTAGAGCTCAGCATTTTTGGGTGGATATATTTACTTACTGTCTTAATCCCTGAGAGAACTGTATCCTTACTAACTCATGATTATGCTTTTAATAATTTTACAGTGAAATAAGCAAGTAACCATCCCGTCATTCTGGGGATCTTAGCATGTGCTCTTAGTTTGTGGACGGTATGCGTAATTAAGGCAAGCGTTTGCAAGAAGATATTCTCTACGGTGATGCCCATTTACGAAGCTTGAATTTTAATTGTGCCTGTATAATATATACGAGCACTCAGGCTACTTTGGAACGGAAATATCACGATTAGCTTTGGAGTTTAAAGCCCATTTTTATATGTAGAATATGGTGTCATGCTGAAAACCTGCAATGTATTTAATTGGGAAAAAAATTTAGGGCACAGTGATCTGGTTTCAGATCTGATTCGACGACGTACCCCTGCTGAATAAGGAAGCCAACAAATGAGTTCCATTCCACTTTCAAAGATTCTTTGACAACGGTAGCATTCGGTACAAGAGAACAACCATAAAATCCTTTGAAGAAGAACATTTATTTCTTGCTTTATTTATATAATTTTGGACTCGCCGAAACAACGAGATGCAGAGGAAATGACAGAGTCGTGGAAGAGAGCAGGCAAGGGTTAGAAGCAAATGAAGGGGAAGAAGTGTTTGCGCAGAAAAAACAAAGGATCATATAACTGCTCGACTCGGATCAGATCGGATCGGACCGAATCGAATCGAAATGATTAACTGTTACCTTTGCCACAGCAGGTGATGCAGCCATACTCGTCCAAATAGCAGCATCTCTTGCATCCAGTTACGTAATGCGTTCCTCTGTCCGGTACCGCCGGCCCTGCAAACCAAAAATGAATCCATTCACGCTTTCAGAAACAAAAAGAGAGAAGAAGGGAACAGAAAAGAAGACAAACATTCCATTGTGCTAATGTGTGTATGTGCTCTTACCGGACTGTGCGCTTGCGAAGGGCACAGTTTGCAGATCTACGACGATGCAGAACAGCAACAGAGCCACAAAGCACATAGTTACAACCTCTGAGCGTGCCGTCTTCATACTGTAACTTCTGTGCTGCTGCTGCTTCTTCTTCTTCTTGGGCAATCTGTTGCGATTTTACAGTGCCGTGTCGAAGTAGTAGTAGCCGTCGTTGATTTTGGATGCTTTCATACACGTTGCTTTGCTTGGTCCTGGTCCACACTGCACTGCAACGTCGACTGTGTGAGTGCCCACTAAATGAATCATGTGCTAAACGATGTTGCTGGTCGCCGTCGGTGCCGCGACTGGCGAGGATAAGATCGACACCGATGGATAAGACGCAATCATTTTTGCCACCCCGACAACGCTATATTTCGTTCACTGTGATTTCTTTTGGATAACCAGTGGCTCCATGTTCGCTAACGAAATGAGTGTCTATCTGATCTTTGTTCGTTGGATCCCCAGGACTTTAAATTCTATTTAATTCTGGCAACTGGTGGCCTGCTTGTGTCTGTCTGGCATTCTGCCAAACCACACCGTGTAGTATGATTCATCAACCACTCTCAGAGCGCCCAGGAAATAAATGATAAATGATGCCCCAGTCAAATGGAAGAGCTGTGTGCAGCTTGTTGCAGTGAAAACGTGCAAGGTAAACTGTAGTTTACATTATGGATAAATGGTTACAGTTTTGAATAGCCAATTCTTTTGAAAATACAGTGGGTCAAAATTCTCTCAGCCTGAATTTTTTCATAGAATCCTAGCATTTACATTATTAAATCATGTGGAAATGCTAAAAGAAAACTGCCTCCAACTGCCACAGCTTAATTTGGACTGTGGCTTTACCCAGCTCTTCCTTGGCTATGAACAGTGATGATCCTAGCTCTCCATACAAGCAATAATAGTCGTTATAGCTCATTTTTTTGTCCCTGGGAGTGAGACATGAATTGCAGCAACATAAGTGTTTGGCTTCTTGAATTGTTTCCAAATCAGGGCAAACTGAAAGGGACAAGCGTCAATTCTAAGGAGGTATTGAAATTGTACCTTGCCTATACAAGCCGTACGCCGTAACCCAACATTTGCCAAACAGTTTACTTGCTTGTAAGTTTTGTTGTACCTCAAGTGCTACATTTTTATGTAAATACAAATATCCAATTTTTGTATACAATGTAAATCCCATTTGTGTCACCAGTTAACATGTAACCTTCATTCACCTTCACTTTTTTCGATGGTTAATAGCACTTATTGAAATTGAAATTATTATTATGCATGTAAAAATCTATGCATCTAGTAACATTAAAGAAAATTTCATGTATTTGATGAGGGTGGTCTTGTTACAAATAAAATAAGGTCAATTACATGAAATGTATTCAATGAGGGTACAATTAAATATTCTCTATCAATTATCAATTATGATTAAAAATTCTCAATATATTCAATTAAAATCTCTATTGATCATCAATTATAAATAAAAAATCTTAATATATTCAATTAAAATTTATATATTTTCTTTGTTAGAATATACTTACTAATTAAGGTACAATCACTAGTTTCTCAACATACATAAAAAAGTTTATCTCAAGTTAGTGTTTTTTTTTTCCTTGGGACAAGCTCGCAAGGCAACTCATCAAGTATTTCACCTTGGATACTAGGGTCACCTCTCTATTTGGCATCCACTTCAAACTTCTGTGTATGTTTTGTCCAAGGGATTTCTTGGACTAGGTCTATATGCCTTCATTTTTGGTTGAGGAGCTCACAAAGGCCTCTTTGGCCTCCTTGCCAACACCACTAGAGGCCTTCCTCTACCAATGTATCAAGGCTCACTAACATGAATTTGCAGCATCACTTTCTTGCACAAATTTGCAACGTTCCTTGAGCACAAACCAATATGTTACTGGCAAGGCAAGGCTAACCATCGATATGATCATCTATATTTCTAAATGTCATGCATACACATCATTGCTATTGATTTCATTTGATGTGGTTGTTTTTTGGTTGTTATGATGTCAAGTTGATTTTAATGCAAGCCAATATTTTTTGTAATGCCTATTTTGTTAATGGATTTTTTGGGGGTTGGTGTTTTGCCCTTACTAGTAAATTGTCCTATGGCTCTCTACTCTTATTAGTGAAGGCTAAGCTATAGCTTTCTATTTCTTAATTTTTTGTTCTGCTGAGCCTTCTAATGTGCCATGCAATTTGCTAAATGCCACGTACTTTTTTGCTCTTGTTTAATATAGATCTTTTTTACTATCATTCCCCTTAAAAAAACATAAAAGATATCATGAAAGGTTATAATGATCTATGAATGGTTGCTTTTGGGGGCAAAGAGGGTGTTGGACTCCTAATCTATGAATAATCACAATCACATAAAAAAACCTTTAGCTATACCTCATAATATATATAACCATCATATGATATAATGGAACAATAAGAAAAGTAATCATAAGCCAAAATGAAAAAATTGAGATGACTTGTACAACCCAGAAAAGTTGGGGCTTCATGTTGTAAATACATGAAGAAGAAGAAGAAAAGACACCCACAACGTGTGTTCCAAAAGAAGAACTTCCAACTTTTCTAAATGGTACCTGGGAAGAAATGTCAATACTAGTTCATAAAAGCTAATAAAATTAAGACCTTCAAATTTGCCTAAACTTGATTTTGAAGCTTCATATTACTAGGTGAAAACTACCTTTGTAACATTTTTTATAGAACGTTTTGCAAGCTTTTTGTGAATCGCCTAAAGTCCTTCTTATCCAATATCATAGAGGTAGATTGATGAGACACGAATTGCACAAGCTGTGATATCGCGTACGCGATATCGCAGCCGACGCGATATCACAGTCCGTTGCCAAATCTATAAATAAGAGGCAACACTCCCCTCATTTGTNACTCATTTCGTATGGTTGAGTGTAGGGGTACCTCGCCGCTCATCATAGATCAATTGGGATTCATCCCTAGGAGGAACATTACTAATAGTGTCATTGCAACAAATGAGGCTTTGCATTGGGCTTACATTTAGAAACAAGAAATTTACTTTCTCAAACTTGATTTATCAAAAGTATATGATAAGCTAGACTGGAATGCCTTACCCTCAAAGAGTTAGGGTTTTGCAAAGGGTTGTATGAGATGATCATGTTCATGTTTTCTATAGTTATATTTCAAGTTTTCCTAAATGGATAGATATCTCAGCAATTTTACCTAGGGTGAGGCCCTTTAGCAAGGTAACCCTTTATCACCATATCTCTTTGCTATTATTGTTAATAACCTTTGCAAATGGATCAAAAAGTTAAATGTCACATCTTTTTTTCCCTAGAACCTTTGTACTCTTTGGTATGCAAATGACATGATGAGCTTTTCTTGGCATCTATTTCTAAGGCCAGAAAGGTGATACAAGTGTTAGATGGATTTTTTTTTAGTCAACAAGGCTTGAAGTTAATTGAAATAAGACAAAACTTTTCCATGTGGGGTGCTCAATAGAAAGGTTTGACTATATCAAGCATCTTTTTCAATGTACTGTTGGCTTACTCCCAACTACCTATTTGGGGTAGCTTGTATTCTATGGATAGAAATCAGCTAACATTTGGAAGGGGGTGTTAGGAAAGATGTAGAAAAAGTTTGCCTCTTGGAGAAGTATGTTTTTGTCTTTCGGAAGTAAGCTAACTCTATCTAAATTTGTCCTCTCAAGTATTCCTACTTATAGTACACTAGTTTTCAATCCCCCTACCCAATTTTTGTTGCAAGTCAATTATATTATGAAGAATTTGCTTTAGTCTAGTGGACAGAAGCATCACCAATTTCTTTGATTACTAGGGATAAGGTGGCTATTCCAATGCATGTAGGTGGTTGTGGTCTTCATGATTTTGAGAGGCAAGCTTGCATTCCAACTACTAAGCTAGCTTGGAAGGTTTGGTCCTAGGCAGATAAGCCTTCAATCAATTACCTTTGGATATGCTATCTTAATTTGTGGACTTGCCTGGCCAGAGCCTTAGAGATATGGAAAACCATTACGAGAGGATGGACTTTCCTTTAGTTGCTTGGGTACTAGGAATTTAGGGAAGCATACATTTTGGTGAAAGGTCTTCTAGTAAAATAAGCTTATCACAAAATGATTGGGAAAGATTTTTTTGAAGTATTCATCTTATTACACTAAGGTCTAGGGGAACATGTAAAGGATTGGTTTAATAGAAGGCAATGGAGAATTTTATCAATCTTTCATGATGATAATAAACACAACCAATTTAAAAAGATTCTTAACCTCCTTAAAAGACATATCCCCCCAAATTTACCCCATGAAGATACCTTTTAGTTTGTTTTAACAAACCATAGATAATGGATCTCATGTCTTTATAGGAAATTCTTTGCCAAAGAAAGAGGATGGAATTTTTTTTAGAGTTACGTTGTCAACCAAAGGTGATGTTTTTTTCTTGGTTGTTATCTCATCATGTAGTGCTTACTCAAGAAGAACTCCAATGACAGGGTTTTGCTATGGCCTCTCAATCTATCCTTTGCTATAAGGAGTTTAAAACTATGACACACATTTTCAAGGAATGTCTATTTATAAAGGTTGTATGTCAATTCATACACATGTGAAATGGGATCTTGTGGGATTAGTATTGGATAATGATTACAGAATGGCCCATCATTCAAAGCTACATGCATGAGATTTCATTATGAATAGAGGTTTCTTGGAAGATTTGGCTTGAGGAAAATGCTCGCACTTTTTTGTGTGAAGTGCCTAAACTCTTCCTATAAATATGCATCTCGAAAGCATTTGCCAATTTTCACTCATAAGAAAACATTCATGAATGCATGCTGATAATGTTTAACACTCATGACTCCTTACAAGATGAGCCAATATGGCACTTGTAAACTATGAATTCTTCTACTTTTATAAATATGCATACCCTCTATTTTAAATAAACTTTATGACATTGCACATGACTACTTTTGGATTTTTGGTTTCAATGCTCTATAGGAATGTCTAGGGCTTTTTGATTAGTCTAGGTGTTCATCTATTTTACTAGAGGATCTTCTACCCTCCAAGATGATATTACTATTATAATTTTTGATTATGAGGGTTCAC
This sequence comes from Gnetum montanum, assembly GCA_015680685.1. Lineage (NCBI taxonomy): Eukaryota > Viridiplantae > Streptophyta > Gnetopsida > Gnetales > Gnetaceae > Gnetum > Gnetum montanum. Next base: position 699,762 of record MNCI01026334.1, on the reverse strand, counting down.
CCCTCTAGTTATATAAATGACCAAATGTTCGTTTAAAAAAACTAGGTAAGTACCACCTTAGCATGAAATGAGTTTTGGAACAGTAAAAAATGCAATGAAAATCAATCTTTAATTCAAGATTCAAGAGATTGGTATTGTAATTTTCTTTATCACCAAGTTAAATCCATTATGAATTTCACTGCCAAGGTACTAGTTGCAGCTTCAACTTTTAGCTTTAACAAGAGGTTGATAGTTTCTTTCCCAATGGGAGCAAGCCTCTTATTTACAAAGGATTTCAAAGGTATGCATCAAGTGAAGACCAAAAAAGTAGATTAGTAAAAAAGCATAGAATTTTTGGCATCATGAATAGTAGAGGATTTTCAAATCTCTATTTCAAAAGAATCCCTCTTTGATGAGACATGATTTGCACAAGTCGCGATATCGTGTTGTCCCCTACGATATCACGTACGTGATATCGTGGTCTGCTGCCATATCTAAAAATAAGAGACAGCACTCCCCTTATTCCTCATCCTGGTTTAGAAGTAGGGAAACTCTGGCAGTTTGATCACTCCAAAGATAGATTATTTTTCCATGTGCCCGCACTAGGAGTCCTAAAGTGAACGGATCTTTATTCGAGCAACATTGTACCTGAACACAAGTTGTGTATGACAATAAAGACGAACTTCCTGGATAAACCTTGCAGTGCATGGAATAGGATTTTATTTATTATTTTTTCTTTCACCCTTAAACTCCTAGAATGCGGTATGAGTATGACTTGATTACAAGCATCTACGGATGTGTACGATTAGTCAAGGAATCGGCTGCTCATCGCATGCGATATGAGTACGACTTAATTACGAGCATCTAGTGTGACTACTTGGTAACCTAGTGGTGTATCCAGGATCTACGCTTGGTAATCCCAATTGTAGTCGTGCACCCCGATATGTACGGTTAGTCAAGGAATTGGCCACTCATCGCACTTAGGCTAGATATATTCCCTCAACCCTTTCCTCCTAGTTAAGTGCCTCAGTACGACCACTTCAAGCACGTGCGTTACGCGTGGTGATCCCAGTGACGATTAGCATTTGGTAGCCACGGTTGCATCGGTTCAAGGTGTGTACGGTAATTGGGAACGGATGCTGATGCTAGTTAATTTAGACTTAGTTATTAGTTAGAGTTAGTTAATCTTCTCAACCCTTCACTCTGTTAGCATAGGAGAAAAACATAAAACATATAAAAATCATATACCTCGGACTTACTTAACCATACACCGTGACAACTACAAGTAAGTTTGGGAAGACAAAGTCTGCGGAGTTCGACTGAATCGCGCGTGCTATGCTCGTTTCATATGGTTGAGTGTAGGGGTACCTTGCCACTCATCACTCTTGATATAGTAGCAACATTTCATGTACACACTTTTGGGTACTATTTTTTTAGTGGTACTCCATTCTCTCAAAACATGTAGGTGTTGATGAAGTGTGCATGGCTCTAAATGGCAATGGAAATTACTCTACTTAGGGGTAATGCCTTTTTATTAGAGTTTTAAGAATTTCTACTATAAGGGTTTCAACATCAATTTGATCTAAGGCAACAACATGAAGGATAATTAAAGGCATGCTGAATTGATTAATATTTTATGAATGAGGATTTCTTGCCAAATAGATTGAGTCATTTGCCCAAGAATTTTGAAACTTTTATCATAACATTATCACAAAGCACATAAAAAAAATCTCTGATTGCAACTACTTTCAAAGAAATTCTAATTGTACAATAAGAGCATATTATTAGTGAATGACATTACTAGATAAAATTCATGAATCAAACAAAAAAAAATTCAAAGGTTATTAACCCTTGATGAGACATGGATTGCACAAGCCACGATATCGCGTAC
>MNCI01026334.1:676868-691339 GCA_015680685.1 Gnetum montanum | reverse complement strand
AGGTCCAAGATGTGTATGAATGATTAAGGACAAATGCTCATCGCACTTAAGCTAGCTTAGATTCTCTTCTCCCTTTTCCTCGTAGCTTAAAATAAAGTTATTTTCCATTGTCCCTGGGAGTAGCATAGTGATAGGAAACACATCATACACCTCACTTTGGACTAAACCATACGTGAAAAAGTAAATACTAGTCTAGGTGGGAAGACAACAAACTACGATCAATGAGTAACTATCTAGATATCACAACTAGTCCGTCTATGGAGTTCGACCGAATCGTGCATGAATGCTCATATTCATATGGTTGAGTGTAGGGATACCTCACCACTCATCATTAGATAACAAACAAAAGAATAGAACAAAATTTAGTACAAAATCATCCCAAAAGTTAAGGAAAAATATATGGATGTAGCACATAACAAATGGACTTTTGAAAGACCAAATAAAGAGATTAAACAAATTTTGCTTACAATAGGTAAGCAAGTTGTGTATTCATAACAACAAGGTGCTTAACAATGAGATGTTAGCTTAGTGATAAGATACTTGATTTGGAAGCTCTACGTCATGGGTTTGATTCTAGTGGGAAATTCTAAGTTAGATAAAGTTCTAATTGGACTATATATCTTGGGGTGTACCTATGTTTCATTTATTTTGGGTTCCAACATCCCATAATAACAAGGTGCTCAGAAGACTTAGTTTAATAAGGATTGCATGCAAGCTAAACAAAATAATAAAAATGCAAGCAAGAATCACAAACAAAGTTTAGTAAAGGCATAAAAATGTTTAATTACAATTAAGAGAAGGAAATTTATTAGGGAGTAATAGGAATATTTTGCTTACACCATTAAAAAGTAGCATAGATAATTTTGACAATGTTTTTATCATAAAACCTCTTCATCATATAATTTTTCTTTATAAGATTTATGCTTATTTTACAATAAACTATTTATAGGAGAAGATGATAACTCTATTGCTATTATATAGCAAGCATCCCTTCAATTTACTCTTAAGAAAGTCATAGAGATTATAGATAAGCTAGCATATAGCAAAGTTATAAATTCAAATGGTTTATATGCATAATTATTAAAGTGCATAAGACTTGCTATTCATAGATAAATTTGGCACATATTAAATTCAACAATGAATTAAGAATTATATCAACATTGGAAAACTAATAAGGCTATATTGTTATACAAAAGGGGGGATAAAAATAATTTGAACAATTATTGATTGATTGTTGGAAGGAATATTATTGCTAAATTGTAGGGCACTTTGCTAGAAAAGAGAATCAATTCTTAGGCTAAAGTTAACCAAGTCACAGCAAGGTGTCAAATAGGTTTTATACAAAATCACTCCACTATTAATCACTTGGTCACTCTTAGATACTACATGAAGTTTTCAAAATTGCCTAATAATTTTTTTTTTTGTTTTATTGATTTTGCAAACCCATATGATTCATTGGTTCATACAAAACTATGATTGCGCTTAAATAAAATTAGCCTTCCTTCAAATTTGATTGTAACAACTAAAAGATTTTATGAGAAACTAATTATTGAAATTAAAAATAGTAATTTAAAAAAAATTATTTCTAAAGAAAGATTAAAGTGAAGGTTGTGTACTTTCTCCAACTCTCTTTAGTATCTTTATTGATGAAACGTAGGAATTGTTATGAAACAATAAAGATAGTCATGCTATCGAAATTGGATCCCAAGAAGTGAATCTTCTTTTATATGGAGATTATGCTACCTTAATCTCCACTACTATAGAAAGTATGACAAATATGTTGCAAATTTTAGAAAATTATTGTCGCTCATCTAGTCTTCAAGTGAATCGATTTACTACCAATGTGATGATCTAGGATACAAAAAATACTTGTTATAACTTCCATTTTGAAGGTACAAATGTATAAATGGTAGATTCTTTTAAATATTTGGGTATCATTTATATGAACAATTACATGTGGGGGAAATCACATCAAAGAAAGAATAGCAAGAGGTTTCAAGGCTCTGTATACTTTCAAAAACAAATGCAACGATTTAGGACTTCGGGATTAGAAGGCTAGAAAACAAATTTTTTGTACTATCATATATCATACTATATTATATGGGAACATGGACTTGGTGCTAAACTTTGAAAATATAAAAAAAATTTCTTTACAATAAGTTAAACGTGAAGATACAAACATCTTACTCAATGTTATTATGTACACGTGATTTATTACCTTTAGAAGTAGAAGCTTTATGCCAATTCATTACATACACTTATAGCTTGCATATCTCAAGGCAAGATAAATTTTCTAAAGCATTTCTTAAGGATTCACAAGACTATCATTGGTATTTTTAGAAATTGAAATAGTTAAAAAATGAAATATCTATTGTGAGAACGTGCAACAAAATCCTAAGCATATTTGCCAACTAGTCAAGTAAAAGATTTTAACACATATGTGGTCTAATTTATAAGGTAAGAAAATTTTTATTTACATCACATTAGATCTAATAAACTAGATATAAAAGCTAAAAATATCTTAGTTGTTATTCCAATCAAGTATTAAAATGCTATCAGGAAGCTTTACTTAAGTTCTCATCATCTTAAAATTGAAACTATAACATGGATTCAACTCCCCCAAGAAAAGCACATTTGTAGGTTCTATAGGTTAACAGCCCTTGAAGTTGAATTTCATGTATTTCTTTCTTGTGCTATAACTACTCATCTGAGACAACATTATAATATTACAGAAAAAACCTTGTATGATTTATTTTTGCTACCCTCATTAGTGCTTGATCAATTTGTAGAGTACCCTGCTTGATGGGATGAGCATTATGGCTTCAAGTAATGGTCCTTTTAATCTTTATTTTTTGTGAAAATGTAATATCTTTCCAACAAATCCTATGGAACTTTAGATATAATAAAACTTCAATTTCAATTTCTAATGTAGATATGTATGTTGTTAAGATAGGTATTGCATGAAGAGTTGGAAATGTGCTTATGTAGGTTGGGAAATGGAACCTTGTTTTCTGCTTGGACAAAAAGAGAAATTAGATAACTTTTCAGTGGTCTAATGATTTATAGTTTGGATTCATTTATCCTAGTAAAATTCTAAACAAATTATATTCTTTTAAGTTTTTCGAGTTGTTTTGATGAGTTATTTTTCATTTATGATAGAATCTTGAAGAGCTTTCCTAGTATTGTAACATAGATCTATGTCCATATGAAAGAAGATTCTAATTTGGTTAATTAGATTAAGCTTGAAGAACCACATGGCACTTTCATTCAGCAAGTGATTTTTAAAAAGTTCCCAAACACGTTCCTAATCTACATGAAAAAAGAACATATTTCAGTTTATTTCTCCTAGCATCTGTAGGTGCCTACATCATATCACCAAATTTCTTTGACCAAATCATGGTAGGATATGGCCCTAACCAACCGAAGTCTAGTGTCTCCCATTCAAGCATGATCATCGAGCTCATCCCATCAACCTCAAAAAATGCCCTAAATAGACATATTTGAATTTATTATGGGTTTTTTTGCTTATTAGATCCTCCCCTCCCCTCCCCTTACTAGGATCCTAAGCATAGTATTCATGGCAAATGAAAAAATCAAACTTGCTCAAGGCATTTCTTTTAACTTTATGGAACTATTGGTTGGGTTGTTGTGTATGTGTAACTCAAGATTTTTCATATCAAAAAATCTCACTTTTTTTGCTAAAAACCATTTTCATTGAATTAGTGTTCATGCCAAATCTTTTACCAAAAGGTTATTGATGAGTGGCGAGGTACCCCTTATGCTCGACCATACGAATCACAAGCATTCATGCACAATCCAATTGAATTTCATGGATGGGACTAGTTGTGGCATCTAGATCATTATGTCTTGATTGTAGTTCACTATCTTCCCACTTGGACTAGTGGTAACTTTCTCCTCGTATGGTTTAGTCTAAAGTGAGACATATGATAATTTACATTTTTTGGCCTTATGCTACTCCAAACGATAATGAAGAAATTAATTAGTTAAGCTTATTAATAATGGAAAGTAAAGCCTAAACTAGCATACCAGCAATGAGTATCCGTCCCTAGCTTATCGTACACATCTTGAACCCACATATCCACTATTGGGATTACCAAGCACTATGTTACCAGGCGAACCAAATAATAACGCTGCTGGGATTACCAAGAGAATACGTGTTTATGCTTGAAATTGGTTGCGCTCATTCCACCAATTCATTAATATGCATGGAAATGTAACTACTAACTAAGTACATGGAATATATATTCCATTAAAAGTAAATTTAATCTAAGTCAAAGTGCTATAATAAATAAGAAGTAATCTCGATCTTATTGTCATTCATGGAAGGTGTCCAGGTACATTGCCACTTGAATAAGGCTCTATATAACTAACTCAAGTTCACACTGCAAGCACTCACTAATAGTTCTCTAAGACTACGGAATAAAACTACAAGAGTTCAGCTACTCTATTAACAAAACTATGTCCAAACCATGTGCCCAAGTGCTATATTTATAGGTAGGCACACATACCACAATATCAAATATCCAACATTGCATCTTAGCCCTCGATATTGGGTATCTGATATCAAAGTTGAAAAAAATTAACTTTTTATTCAAATAGATGCAATCACATGCGTCAAGGTATCTGTATCGAGGCATCTAAGTTGAGGCATCTACCTTGACACAAATGCATCAATGCGGCTAACCGATGCTTCATCATATGCCCACAACTGAGTAAAAACTCATCCTTGAGTTAACAAGATAGGATTGAGCTTTCTTTACAAAAAAATGAGAATGATGGAATAATTGACTGACACTAACTACTGACTAACTTTGAGTGTGGAATTACAAAATTTTATTTGAGTGGATGCATGAAAAATGATAGAATGACAAAAATACTAGATAGACATTGAAGATTACAAAATTTGCAAAGGTCTTCAAAAATCTTCTAAAGATGATTCTTGTTGTTGTTGCTAGCAGTGACAAACTTTCAACCTTGATTGTTATGTTGATGCTTCTCTAGTTATGTAGAACATTCTTGAAGGGTGGACTAAAATTGCTCCTCATCATCCCATGAATCTCGCAAACATGCGAAGTTTGAGCTGCTATCTTGTATGTGCTACGGTTTGTCCATGGCCATATACTTTGTTGTCCCCCTCTTGGCTTTGTTTTCGTGCCTAGAAAAAGACCTTCTTCCTTAGGCATTTCTTTTAGCATCACCTATAGTCACCAAAGGATCAACATTAGTTTTGGTAAATTTTCCATAATAATTAATCCTTTTTGGATCCCTTAGTTTTCATTTAAGCAGAAGATGGTTATAGCATATTATGCCAAAGGCTATGAGGTAACTAAAATCATCAAGCTATTCACATTATTTTTATCAATTACTATTAGTTATCATGATGTTTGAAAATAGGATGTTAGAAAAATTTCAAAGCAGACATCCCTAGCCCCCATGACTAATAAGCGTAACTTCGAAAGCACATAAGTTTTTGAACCATTGAAACTAAAGATCTAATTTAGAAGATGGCTAAGAAATATTAATGGATATGGAAATAGAAAAGTAAGAAAAATTAATGAAACAAATGAGAAGTAGTCCCAAAATCATGCATAAATTTAGAGAAACCATCATTGATGTTTTGGAAGACGTGAAGGTTAGTTCAAATCCATGATCAACAAAATTTATGTAAGTGGGTCCTTCCCAAAGCAAGCTCTTGCCATAATGCCCTTACATAAACACTTTTGTAGATGTTTGTGGGCACCCTAGGAGTTAAATGTAGATCATACCTTTATTTCAAACAACATACAACTGTCATGGCTAGGATGTTGCACTATACTACACAAAACCAAAAGGCTCATAATCGCATGCAGTAGTGAGGTAAATAATGGGATGAGGAGATATTGCAGAGATCAAGATGTAAGGTACTTAACCATGTCCACAATAGGTTCTTGTAAAAATATGATTAAAATGATCAACATACCTATCTATCCAAGTTTAGATGAAGTTCATACCATGAACAGTGTTCTGGCATTGATGTGTTCCTTCCTATTGACCACCATGAGTCCACAACCACCTCAAAGAACAATCATCACTCCAAAAAGAGAAGAAAAGAGAAGAAGGAATAAAGGGCCTTAGTTAGAGGGGTATTGATGAACTATGTTTTGCTTGGTTTCAATATTAGATATGCAATATCGAGGCCCAGAAGCGATGTTAGATATTCAATATCATGGCATGTGTGTCGACCTATAAATATAGTGCTTGGAGACATGGTTTGGGCATGAGTTTTTCATAGTTTTGCCAATAAAGTAGATGAACTCTTACAATTTGACTCCATAATCTTAGAGAATAGTCAGTGAATGCCTATATAGTGGATCTGAGTCAGTTGTACAAAGTCTTATTCGAGTGGCAATATACCTAGACATATTCCATGGATGGCAATAAGATTGAGATTGATTCTTATTCATTGCAGCACTTTGACTTAGATTAAATTTACTTTTAATGCAATTTATATTTCATGTACTTGGTTAATATTTATGTTTCCATGCATATTAATGAATTGGTGGAATGAACACAATTAGTTTTGAGTGTAAACGTGTACTTGCTTGGTAATCTTAGTAGTGTTATTTCTTAGTTTACCCAGTAGCATGGCGCTTGGTAATCCCAATAGTGGATACGTGGGTTTAGGATGTGCATGGTAAGCTGGGAATGGATACTCATCACCTGTAGGCTAGTTCAAACTTTACTTTCCATTGTTAATTAGTTTAAATAATTGATTTCTTCATTATCGTTAGGAGTAGCATAAGGCTGTAACAACATCAATTATCATATGCCTCACTTTAAACTAACCCATACATGAAAAAGCTACCACTAGTCCAAGTGGGAAGATAGTGAACTATGATAAGATATAATGATCTAGATGCACAACTAGTCCCATCCACAGAATTTTACTAGATTGTGTGTGAACACTTGTGATTCGTTTGGTTGGGCATAGGGGTACCTCATCACTCATCATTGGCACCGTTGTTGGGGATGGTGCTAGTTATCTAGATTAGTTATATCACAAATGATCATTGTAAAAGTATTAATGATTTATCTTTAGAAAACATTAATATTTTAAGTCACACACATTATCAGACAAAACCATGTCTTCTTCACATAGGACCAATAATGCATCGTATGATGAGAACACTCATAGGAGAAATGATAGGATATATACTGAAGAAAATTGGAGTGAACAACCTCAAGCAATGGTTTCCTATGCTCATTTAGATCCTTACTACACTCAAAGACTACATTCAACTAAGGTAGAAAATCCTAGAGGAGATGGAAAAATTCCTAGAACAAGGAGGGCCTCAAGGCCTAGGACCTCCTCTAAACCTACCTAAGATAAATCAAGGGACCATGTGGAGAACTATATAAGCCATGGAGATTCTCCTAGTTCCTCATCTTTCTCTTCCTCTTCAATGTCTAGTTCTAATGAAGATGAACGTAGGTATAGAGATAGAGCTCCACTATGAGGTCAAGACAAAAATAGCAATTGAACCCAAGGGCAAAATCAAAGACATCAAAATGAGCATAAACAAGATCATCATAATTAAATGAATAGAAATAGAAATTTTCATCCTAACATGTTTGATGATGATGAACCTTTGTTGGCCACTAAGAGTTTGATGCAGATCATGGAGGTGATTAAGATACCTCAAAGGCATCGTAGGGATATTCGCTTACCTAGGCTTAATATAAATAATATCCCTAAATTTATGAGAGGCTACAATTTGGATCCACAACATCATCTACAAGCCTTCCATGATGCCTATGTCTCATACAACATTGAAAGTGGGTGGCAAAAGCTTAAGCTCTTTTCTAGGACACAAATTAATGAAGCAGAAAGTTGGTATAGATCATTGGAACCAAGTTCCATTCACCAGTGGTCCACAATGCTGGAACTTTTTAATGAAAAATACCAAACCTACAAGAGAGTGTCCAAACTAAGGAGACAAATCCAAGGATGCAGATAAGAATAATGTGAACCCTTGGACATGGCCTTAGATAGATATTATTCTCTACTGAATCGATGCCCAAGCCATGGTTTCTCTGAGAAAAAGCAACTTTTCCACATCATTAATGGGCTTCGTAATGAAACAAGGGAGACCCTTGGGATGTATGCTCAAGGTCAATTATATAAACTAAAAGTCCATCAGATATAAAGGCTAATCAGGAAAGTGGCAAAAGAAGAAGGAGAGCTATGTAAATGAGAGAAGGTAGAGGAAAACAATTGGGATCCAACTCTTCAAAAGAAAAGGATCCATATCTATGATGTGGAAAAAGAGGCAGCTCTCGATGAGATGATTTTACAACAAACCTTGCCAATACAAAATTCTCTCATTAAGCTTGAAGCAAAGTTGGATAAGATGTTGGAATCGATGAATGAGAAAGTTAAAACTTACGTAGAAATCATAGAGAAGAAGGCAATGTAAAATGAACTAGGCAATCACAATAAATGAAGGAAGCATAACCAAAAAACAACTAGGAATTATTTTTGGCAAACAAGAAAAATAGCTAAAGGAAGTGAAGCTATAGACTCAACCACAGATGAAGATAATGGATGCAACATCTACATATATGACCATCCAAAGGGCCATTACCCAGTCTTGTTGCATCTACATGAGTATTGGGTAGGTGCATTAAATCCAAAGTTTGTACAAAATCACATGCCTAGGAGATTTCCTTTTCTATAAGGTAAGTTTAGATAGTCCTACAACCAACCGTACTATCCTAGTGGAACTTCTTATCAGCCTCAAAACTACTATCAATCATAGTGGCAAAACCCACAATCATGGGGGAGGCCATCATCAAACTAGCCCTACCCTTACTGCCAGTCAAACCCATACAGATATTATGTTTAACAAGATATTTTCCCAACTGGTCCTACGTCCTCTACCTCAAATCACTATGACCACTCTCCTGAATATCATCATCCCGTAACATCTTATATGAGATCACTACCTCACACCTCTGACCCTCCATCATATCCTCAATATTCTCATACTTACCTCCATCATATGTCACCTCCAACAACACAAGAAGGTTTAGCATCACAACATCAACAAACGAATGCCACTTGTACCGCAAATGTGCATAAAGATGTCGATACTAGTAGGTTCCCACTGCAAACTCAAAAACGTTCCTTCTTTAGAAAAGCCTACAGGTAGAAGCAAAACACTCATGGACCGGCCACATCATCCAAACTAGCACAATGCCAATTTGGTGCAATGCCTTCCTTTTGACAACCACTGTCTCCTAATCATATGCAAAAGCCAATACCCATTACCACTACAACATAAGACATAAACAATAAACCTATCATTGTGGAGAGATAGAAGATAAAGGATGCAATTGTGGACTAGAAATTTGAAATATTAACACAACCCCTATACCAACCCACCATAAAGTTCAAGAGCAAGTGTGTGAGCAAAAGCCAGTCTATGCAATAGCCACTAAACCAAAAGACATCCAATGGCTTGAAAATGAGAATATAAAATTGTTTCAAAGATGCATCAAAGTAACTGATTTTCTTATTAGTTCTAGAATTTTCTAATTCTTCATATGTTTTTGATTTCTTAATATTTTTATTTTCTTTATATTTTTCTCCTTTCTTGAGTTATTCTCTTTATTTTTTTATGAATGTATTTTATGTTTTTGTTAATAATATTACTAATTCATGATGTAGAATTCAATGCTATGTGTTGGGTTTTTGTGCTATGCTATCAAGATGATTGGATAAGTAATTATGTAAAGCAGTGAGACCGCCTCATCGATCCCTCCAATTCTCTGAATAAAAGGTCTTTTTATCGAAACAATTTGGTTCTTCTTTTATGAAACTAAAATTCATCAATGATCATTGTACCTTGAAGAAAGAGGGAATGACCAAGTGGGAATGGCAAAGGATGTGACCTCAAGGTGACTTGTTGGGTTCTCTTCTTGACTTCCTTCTTGTGGTTTATGACTCCTTTTGGAACTTATCATCACTTCTCCATCAACCAATAAAAAGGAAGCTCTATCTTTGCATGGTGTGGTTCTCATTTAAAAAAAAAAGGAAAAATACAAAAAGGAAAAATAATAATAAATAATAATGGAAATTCAAAGCACACCCCTTAGACACAATAATGGGCTTTAAGCACTAGTTATGGGTTGGAAAGACATGTTACCCATGCTTGAAGGCACCCCTCTAACTAAAACCCTTCCTTCCTTCTTCTCTTTTCTTCGCTTTTTGAAGTGATGATTGTTCTTTGAGGTGGTTGTGGACTCACGATGGTTGACAGGAAGGAACACATCAATGCAAGGTCATCATTCATGGTATGGACTTGTTCTAAACTTGCACAAAGAGGTATGTTGATCATTTTAATCACACTTGTTACAAGAACCTATTTTGGACATGGTCAAGTACCTTATAGCTTGATCTCCGCAATGCCTTCTCATTTAATTATTCACCTTACTACTACATGTGGTTATAAGTCTTTTGGTTTTGTGTAGTATAGTGCAACATCCCAACCACAGTAGTTGTGTGTTGTTTGGAACAAAGGCATGATCTACATTTAACTTCTAGGATGCCTATGGACATCTATAGAAGTGCTTATGCAAGGGCATTATGGCAAGAGCTTGCTATGGGGAGAATCCACTTGCATAACTTTTGTTGATCATGGCTTTAAACTAACCTTCACATCTTCTAGAACATCAATGATAGTTTCTCTAAATTTATGCACAATTTTGGGACTACTTCTCATCCCTTTCAACTACTTTCTTACTTTTTCCCACTACTTTGTCAAAATATCCTTTAAGTTTAATATTTCTTGGCCATCTTCTGAATTAGACCTTTGGTTTCACTTGTTTGAATACTTATGTGCTTCCAGAGTTATGCTTATTAGTCATGGGGGCTAGGGATGTCCGCTTTGAAATTTTTCTAACATCCTATTTTTAAACATCATGGTAACTAATAGTAATTGATTAAAATAATGTGAATAGCTTGATGATTTTCGTTATCTCATAGCCTTGGGCATAGTATGTTGTCATCACCTTGTGCTTGAATGCAAACTAAGGGATCCGAAAAAGGGTTTATTATTAAGGAAAAAATTACCAAAACTAAGTTGATCCTTTGATGATTGTAGGTGATCCTAAAAGAAATGCCTAAGGAAGAAGCTCTTTTACCAAGCATGAAAATGAAGCCAAGAGGGGGAAAACAAAGGATATACCCATGGACAAATCATAGCACATACAAGATAACAACTCAAACTTTGCATGTTTTCTAGGTCCATGGGACAATGAGAAGAACTTTCAATCCACCCTTCAAGAATGTTTTGCATAACCAAAGAAGCATCAACATAACAATCAAGGTTAAAAGTCTACCACTGCTAGCAAGAATAAGGAGAATCATCTTCAGCGAATTCTTGAAGACCTCTTGCAAATTTTGTAATCTTCAATGTCTGTCTAGTCTTTTTGTCACTCTCTCATATTGTATGCATCCACTCAAATAAAATTTTATAATGCAGCACTCAGAGTTAGTCAATAGTTTGCATGTTAATTAGTAATCCCATACCTTCCAAATATTATCTAAGGGGCTTGTTCCTCCTATTTTTCACTCAAAGATGAGTTTTCATTTAGTCATGGAGGTATGATGAACCATGTTTTTCTTGGCTCTGATATTGGAGCTCTGATATTGGGGCCTAGAAGTGATGTTAGATATCCAATATTGTGGCATGTGTGTCAACCTATAAATATAGTGCTTGGGCACATGGTTTGGGCATGAGTTTGTCATAATTTTGTCAATAGAGTAGTTGAACTCTTGCAGTTTCATTTCGTAATCTTAGAGAATAATCAGTGAGTACTTGCAAACCAAATCTAAGTCAATTGTATGAAGTCTTATTCGAGTGGCAATATACCTAGACATATTTCATGGATGAAAATAAGATTAAGATTGATTCTTATTCATTGCAGCACTTTGACTTAGATTAAATTTACTTTTAATGCAATTTATATTTCAAGTACTTAGGTAATATTTACATTTCCATGCATATTAATGAACTGGTGGAATGAGCATGAACAGTTTGAAGTGTAAACATGTATTTGCTTGATAACCCTAGTAGTGTTATTTCTTAGTTCACCCAATAGCATAGCACTTAGTAATTGTAGTAGTGGATACATGGGTTCAGGACATGTACAGTAAGTAGGAATAGATACTCATCACCTGTAGGCTAGTTTAGACTTTACTTTCCATTGTTAATTAGTTTAAATAATTGATTTCTTCATTATTGTTAGGAGTAGCATAAGGTCGCAAAAGCATCAATTATCATATGCCTCACTTTGGACTATGGACTAAATCATATGTGACAAAGCTACCACCAGTCCAAGTGGGAAGACAATGAATTACGATCAAGATATAATGATCTAGATGCACAACTAGTCCCATCCATGAAATTTGACCAAATCATGCATGAACACTTGTGATTCGTATGGTTGGGCATAGGGGTACCTCGCCACTTATCAGGCACTTTTAAACATGGGTAACATGTCTTTCTAGCCCCATAACCAGTGCTTGTAGCTTGTTATTGTGTCTAAGGGGTGTGCTTTGAATTCCCATTTTTGTTATTTTTTTATCTCTTTTTTTGTTTTTTTTTCCTTTTTTTAAATTGTTGGATGGGAATCATACCATGCAAATACAGAGCTTTCTATTTATTGGTCAACAAAGGAGTGATGATACATTTCTCGAGGAGTCATAAACCACATAAAGAAAGTCAAGAAGAGAACCCAACAAGTCCCCTTGAGGTCACATCCTTTGCCATTCCCGCTTGGTCATTCCCTCTTTCTTCAAGATATAATGATCAGTGATTAATTTTAGTTTCATAAAAGAAGAACCAAATTGTTTCCATGAAAAAGACCTTTTATTCAGAGAACTAGAGGGATGGATGAGGTGATCTCATTACTTTACACAAGTACTTACCCAATCATCTTGATAGCACAGCACAAAAACATAAAAATATATTCATAAAGAAAAAAGAAAATGATTTAAGAAAAGAGAAAAGTATAAAGAAAAGAAAAATATTAAGAAATGGAAAACATATGAAGAATCAAAAAATTTTGAAAGAAATAGAAAAATGATAAAAAATCCTAAAATAAAAAAAGATGAAAAATAGTTTTTAGTACCTGAACTAAGACGTAGCATCCCTTCCCCCCACCATGACTAATCTTATGGTCGCACATTTGGGAGATGGACTGCACAATCCCTTGGTTATACACCACCGATTTCTCATCTATCACTATTACTAATTTAATTAATCGTGTGGTAGCATATCTAACATTAGTGATAGTCTCATTTGAATCATTCGAAGATGTATCTTCATCTGGACTTGAAGGTATTTCCATTTTGGGGGGTCTAGATGTGTTTACTTCTTCTTCTTAATTTTCTATTTTAATTTCCAAATCTCCATGTTTAATATCCTTTTTTGCTGTATAATCAAAGTGTAAGATATCTGTGTCTAAGTCCTTTGTTTGGTCCATTTTCTTAAGTCTAGAACTAATAAGAAAATCAATTGCATCCATGCATCTTTGAAACAATTTTACATTCTCATTTTCAAGCCAGTAGATGTCTTCTGGTTTAGTGGCTACTACATAGATTAGTTTTTGCTCACACATGTGCTCCTGAACTTTGTTGTGGGCTATGTTAATATTTTGAATTACTAGCCCACAACTACATCCTTTACTATTAGTGATGCATGAATTTTTCTATCTATCCACAATGATAGGTTTATTATTTATGTCTTGTGTTGGAGTGGTGATGGTTGTTGGTTTTTTTGTGTGATTAGGAGACATTGTTCTAGCAAGGAAGGATGTTGCACCAGATTGGCCTTGTGTTGGTTTTGATGTGTGATGATATCGCATCCCATACGATATCACGTACGCGATATCGCGGTCTGCTGCCATATCTATAAATAAGAGGTGGCACTCCCTTCATTTTTCAATCCTGGCTAGAAGTAGCGAAGCTCTGGCAGTTTGAACACTCCAGAGTTAGATTAATTTCCCATGTGCCCGCAGTAGGAGTCCTAGAGTGAACGGCTCTTTATTCGAGCAACTTTGTAACCTGAACACAAGTTGTGTACAGAAATAAAGACGAACTTGATTGGATAAACCTTGCAATACATGGTTTTATTTTATTGTTATTTATTGCTTTCCTAGTGCGCACGAGTACGACTTGATTACGAGCATCTACAGATGTGTACGGCTAATTAAGAAATCGACTGCTCGTCGCAACGCGTGAGTACAACTTAACTACGAGCATTGTGACTGCTTGGTAACCCAGTAGCGTATTCCAACATCTACGCTTCATAATCCCAGTAGTAGTCCAATGTGTACGGCTAGTTAAGGAATCGGCTACTCATCGCTAGGCTAGAACGTGTGATAAGTACGACTTGGCTACGAGC
>MNCI01026334.1:641551-670560 GCA_015680685.1 Gnetum montanum | reverse complement strand
TGGGAAGACAACGAACGATTAACCCCAAGTGTTTCTTGTGGTGTTAAGGCATTTAGTCTGCGGAGTTTGACCAGATCACGCGTACACGCTCGTATTCGTATGGTTGAGTGTAGGGGTACCTCGTCACTCATCAATGTGCTAGTAGGTTTATGTGTTTTGTGATTATGCATGGAAACCATTCTAAAGAAAGGATGTTTCTAAGATTGTGCTGGAGATCTACTAGCATTATCATTTCCATGTATGTTCACAACACAAGTGGCATTTTCTTGTTGATGTTATGATGTTGAACCTTCCTATGTTGTTGGAGGTGACATATGGTGGAGGTGAGTATGAGAATATTGAGGATATGATGGAGGGTGAGAGGTGTGAGATGGTGATCTCATATAATATGTTGTGGGTTGATGATATTTGAGAGAGTAGTAGTAGTAGTTTGAGATAGAGGAAGTGGAACTAGTCAGGGAAATAGGTTGTTGAACATAATATTCATATGGGTTCGGTTGGCAGTAAGGGTAGTGCTAGTTTGATGATGGCCACTACAGTTTTAGTATTTTTGAGGCTGATAAGAAGTCCCCCTAGGATAGTACGGTTGGTTGTAGGACTGTTTATAATTACCTTGTGAGTAAAATAATTTCCTAGGCATTTGCTTTTGTATGAACTTGGGATTCAATGCAAAAGCCCCAAACTCATGTAGATGTACCATGATTGGGCAATAGCCCTTTGGATGGGCATATACGTAAATGTCACATCCATCATCTTCTTCGGTGGTTGAATCTATAGCCTCTCCTCCTATGGTCATTTTCCCTTTTTGCTGATAAGTGTTCCTAGTTGTTTCTTGGTTCTTTTTCCTCCTTTTGTTTTTATCACTTGCTTTGTTTTGTGTTACTCTCTCCTCTATGGTTTCTACGCAAGTTATAACTTTCTCATTTATCCATTCCAACATCTTATCCAACTTTGCTTCAAGCTTAGTGAGAGCTCCCTCTTATTCCTCATCATAGATATGGACCCTCTTCTTTTGAAGATTTGGGTCCCAACTATTTTCCTCTACATTCTCTTATTTACATATCTCTTCTCCTTCTTTTGCCACTTGCCCAATTAGTCTTTGTATCTGATGGGTTCCTAGTTCATATAATTGACCTTGAGCATACATCCCAAGGGCCTCTCTCATTTCATTACGAAGCCCATCTATGATGTGGGAAACTTGCTCTTTTTGAGAGAAATCATGGCTAGGACATTTATGTAGTAGCGAATAGTATCTATCCAAGGCCACATCCAAGGGTTCATGATTTTCTTGCTTCCACTCTTGGATTTTTTTTCTTAGGTTGGACACTCTTACATAGGTTTGGTATTTTTTATTGAAAAGTTCTAGCATTGTGGACCACTAGTGGATGGAACTTGGTTCCAATGATCTATACCAACTTTCAACTTTTTTGATTAGTGTCCTAGGAAAGAGCTTAAGCTTTTGCCACCTACTTTCAATGTTGAATAAGGCACAGGCATCATGGAAGGCTTGTAGATGATGTTGTGGATTAGAATCATAGCCTTCCACAAGCTTAGGGATATTATTCATATCAAGCCTAGGTAGGTGACTTTCCTTGTGATGCCTGTGAGGTATCTTAACTGCCTCCATGATTTGCATTAGACTCTTAGTGGCCAACGAGGTGTCATCATCATTACACATGTTATGATGAAAATTTCTATTTCTATTCATTTGATTGTGACGATCTTATCTATGCTCATTTTTATGTCTTTAATTTTGCCCCTAGGTTCAATTTTTATCTTTATCTTGACCTTGTAGTGAAGGTCTATATCTATACCTACATTCATCTTCATTAGAACTAGATGTTGAAGAGGAAGAGGAAGATGAGGAATTGGAAGAATCACCATGGCTCCTATAGTTCTCCCCATGGTCCCTTGATTTATCTTTTCTCGATTTAGAGGAGGTCCTAGGCCTTAAGGCCCTCTTTGATCTAGGACTTACTCCATCTCCTTTAGGATTGTCTGCCTTAGGTGAACCTAGTCCTTGAGTGTAGTAAGGTTCTAAATGAACATAGGAAGCCCCTTCTTAAGGTTGTTCACTCCAATTTTCTTTAGTATAGATCCTATCATTTCTTCTATGAGTAATTTCATCATATGATCCAGTCTTGGTCCTATGTGAAGAAGACATGTTTTTACCTGATAATGTGTGTCACTTAAAATATTAGTACTTTCTAAAATATAGATCATTAATACCTTTACAGCAATCATGTATAATATAACTAATCTGGATAACTAGCATCATCCCCAAAAATAGCATCAATGATGAGCAACAAGGTACCCCTTACACACAACCATACAAATCACAAGCATTCACGCACAATCTGGTCGAATTCCATGGATGGGACTAGTTGTGGCATCTAGATCATTATGTCTTGATCATAGTAGCTTTTTCACATATGGTTTAGTCCAAAGTAAGGCATATGATAATTGATGTTTTTCAGCCTTATGCTACTCCTAAAGATAATGGAGAAATTAATTATTTAAGCTAATTAACAATGGAAAGTAAAGTCTAAACTAGCCTACGAGTGATGAGTATTTGTCCCCATCTTACCATACATGTCCTAAACCCACATATCCACTATTGGGATTACCAAATGCTATGCTACTAGGCGAACCAAACAATAATGTTGCTGGGGTTACTAAGCGAATATGTGTTTACACTCAAAACTAGTTGCACTCATTCCACCAATTCATTAATATGCATGGAAATGTAAGTATTAACTAAGTACATGGAATATAAATTGCATTAAAAGTAAATTCAATCTAAGTCAAAGTGTTGTAATGAATAAGAATCAAACTCAATCTTATTACCATTCATGGAAGGTGTCCAAGTACATTGCAACTCAAATAAGATGCCACACAATTGACTCAAATCCACATTGTGGGCACTCACTAACTATTTTCTAAGACTACAGAATAAAACTGCAAGAGTTCGGTTACTTTATTAACAAAAATATGCCCAAACCCTATGCCCAAGCACTATATTTATAGATTAGCATACATCCCATGATATTGGATATCCAACATCACATCTTGACCCCCAGTATCAAAGTTAACAAAAATTAACTTTTTATTCAAACAGATGTGATGACATGCATCAAGGCATCTGTCTCGACATGGTTGCATCAATGTAGCCAACCAATGCTTCATCAATTATGTCTCAAAAAATTATAAGAACCAAGGTAGGAGCTTAGCAAGTCCTCAATAGCAAAAAGAAAAAAAGAAAAAGAAAGAAATAAAGAAAGACCACACATTATGGATCTAGCTAAGCATGTTAATCAAAAGTCATACATATATGTCAAAAGATAAAATACTTAAGCTTAAAAAAACATGAGCATAACATTCCAAGATCAACAATAACATCAAATAATCATTTTGTCTCATCTAGCCTTAGTAACCTATAAATAAAAAAGGAAGTTAGTATATGTTGAGTTAGAAACCTTGCCACCTCCTCTAGCTAAATTGAGGGTAAGTCTCAAGGTAGCTAGGTGAGGGCATGTTTGCCTACAAAACATGCTAAAGTGCACAACAATTCAAACATCTAAGAACACACCACAAACATTAATTTGTATATTGAATAAGTCTAACTAAATTGAACTATCCACTCCACTGATCAACCTACAAACAAGGATACTAGCATGCACCACACTTAGTTTCCAATTTGTCATGTTTACTTTTCCAAATTTAAAATGCCAAATTTCAAACTACAATGCATAAGGATTTATTATTGGTCTTAACCAAACCAAATACATCACCAATGACATCAGCTCTAAGGTTCCCAAACTACTAATGTTAGAGGTGTCACCCAAGACATTATCTCTAATGTTTTGAAGGCATAAAACAAAAGGACCTTTCAACCATGAATCACTCTCTTTTGCAAGATGGAGCCTATAGCAAGAGCCACACTAATGCATCCTAGCAAGATTAATCATCAAACATATCAAAGAAACCCATCTCTAACCAACTATACAACTTGGTGCTAGCTCCTAACAACTAATCATCCATATAAGCATCTAAACAAGGCAAACCAAACATTGATGGTGGAGGGACCCAAACATCATCTAACATGCCCAAAATAACCAAAATATCCAACAATCAATCTTAAGTTAAAATTGACATACCAACAAACCCAAATCCACAAATTGAGTCCAATGAAGTCAATAGAGGTCAAACCAAGTTCCAATAGTAGAAAGTGGCATAACATGACAATTTAGAGATGCTACAACTTGATCATGACCTTACCATAATCCATGAAATCTAACCACAATCTCACCATGACTTGACCACAACTCATGGTATTCTTAAGATATTTACTAGTCAAAACTAATATAAAAACCTCTGACCATGAGTTAACCATGACTTGACCACAACTTGTGGTGATAAACCATAACTAAAACACAACATGTGATTAAGTGAAATCCACTACAAATGATGAAAACAACAAAAGAGATTGAAAATGATTTACCATAACTTTAGGAAGACTAATCACAACCTCATCACAACTCATGGTGACAAACCATGACCATGTTATGACTCATAATTACAAAGCACAACCTAGCCATAACTCATGATTAACAAGAAAACTTGTAAAATAGTATAGAAAAGTGAAATTACATGGAAACCTCAATCATAACTTCATCACAACTCGTGATGACAAACCATGACTTGCGGTGTTTTAGGTTTTGCAAAATAGAGACTAGAACTTTTTCATAACTCATGATAAGACCATGATCCAAAACTGACTCATGGTGGATGAACCACAATCTACCCATGACCCATGGTTATCTTGTGGTTTTACACGAGTTTTGAAAAAAGGATCGAAATAGGAAAAAAAAACCTATAAGGAAGCTGCAATTACCAAGGAAACTTAAGGAACAAAGGAATAAAGGCCCCGTAAGTAGATCTATACGATAAAACAAGGGAAGAGATTAATAAGATATCACCAAGATTGAATCCAAACTCTAAGAAATCACTAGAAAACTTTCAAAATGTAAGAAACCCAAAATTAACAAAATACATGAAAGTTCAACCGAAGGAAATAATAGATCAAAGTATAGAAATCTTACAATCTATCCATGCAAAATAAAATAAAAATTTCAAATTAAAATTCTCATAAATTTAAATAAAATTCAAATAGATCTAAATAGAGCTTTTTTGATTTACATAAATCCTTCAAGATCTACTCAAATTAAGTAATACCAAATCTTGCTAAGTATGCACAAATCCTATGAACCAAAATAGACAAGAAAAAGTACCAAGATTACTTATCTAAAAGATCAAAGCATAGATTCATAGCATTACACAGAACTCAACCATAAACTTTCATTGCCCAAACTCATGAACCAATAAGGCTTCATGTATGAGCCTTCAATCTAGTAGTACCTCCAAATGCAAGAGATTAAATGTTAAAGTGCCAAGTTGAAAGAAGTGTGGGGTTCTTAAAGAAAAACAAATAAAATCCTTAACATGACAATACTAATCCTAACTCCTACACTAAAATGTAAAATATGGAAAGCTTACCAAAAGTCATACCAAATACACATCTAACATAATTAAATTATTAAATAATAACATCATGTTCATACCATAGCCTCTATGAGAACATACCAAAACTCATTTATTGGGTTAGTGCACATTAGCTAATACATAATAATAAAACATAACTAAAATATGCATAAAATTAAAATATAATTATGCACAAAATTTAATGCAAAAAAATCTATCTAACCATACCATGACATAACACTGAGGCCTCATCAAGTACTAAGCACAAGGAGAAAGACACTAATAATGTTATTCAAAAATATGGATTGTTGCATCCTCTCCCCCTTAAGAATCTTCCTACTAAAAGATCTCAAGATGAAGTAATCACATATAGTACTCAATTTTCCAAGTTGATTCCTAAGAACCATCACAACTCCATAAGATCTTTACCATGGGAATTGATTCATTAGGCTTAAATTATGAGGTAAAAGACGATATCATCAGGGATTATCAGCCAACAAACATCTAGCTTAGAAAAGATCAATGCATGGAGGTATGCTATGAAGCCTCCAAGGATAAAAAGATCCTAATATCATTGTTTCTACAACCACAAAAGAAGGATCCTAAATTTCTAAAAGAGCAATCTCAACATCAATATCCTCCTCTTTTTGGTGAGGAAGACATACTTCACCCATGGTTATAATTGACCTTGGTGGAATACTAGGGTGAGGAAAGAATAAGGTCTAGAACCAAGAGAATCTTAAGACAAAGGTCTCCAAACTACTCCTTAAAAGACAAAGAAAAGAAAAAGAAAAATGAACAATCAAAGGACCATAGAAGAAGGACTAGCAGGCACCACTCTCCTAGCCCTCCACTTTCACCATCTTCCTCATCATCAAACTCTAACAAGAGGGATCATGGCCAAGACCAAAGAAGAAATAATTAGGATAGATATGGAAATGATCAAAAATCCCATTAGAGTGATTGAAAAAGAGAGCATAGTTAACTATAAGAGAAAGAGAAGTATCATTGGGAATGAAGGTATAACACATCACATCATAGGGGACATGGTCATGATAGGGACTACCATGAATGTAATGACTATGATGAACCATTACTTGCTACAAGGAGTATGATTAATATTTTATAAGTAGTTTAAATTCCCATAGGTATTAGAGGGATAGCTGAATCAAATGGCCTGATATGAACAATATTCCTAAGTTTGAAGGAGGGTACAATGCTGATATGAAAAATTACATACAATCCTTTCATGATGTATGTGCCTTGTAGAACATTGAAAATGAGTGGCAAGAACTCAAATTGTTTCCCATAAATTTCATCAAAGAAGCTAAAAGCTAGTACCAGTCCTTCGAGTGAGAATCCATTCACAAATGAAGTATAGTGTTAGAGGTGTTTAATGATAAGTCGTAGACATACTCTAGGGTGTCCAACTTGAGAAAAAAATCCAAGGATGGAAATAAGGCAATCATGAATCCTTGGATACAGCCTTGAGTAGGCATTACCCTCTCTTACATGGATACATGGATGTCCAGGCCATGGATTTTCTCAAAGGGAATAGCTTCACCATGTGATAGATGGGCTTAGAAACAAAACTAGAAAAATTCTTAGGATTTATGCCCAAGGAAGATTGTCAAAAATGAGGGCCCATTGAATCCAAAGGCTTATTGATGAAGTGGAAAGGGAAGAACGAGAGCTACAAAATGGGAAAGTATAGAGAAGTACAATAGAAATTTTTCATTTGCAAAAGGGAGATGTGTTTTTATGATTCTAAGGAGGAAGTACCACTAGATGAAGTGGTACAAAGAAAAACCTTGCTCATTAAAAAATCTATCATAGAAATATTGGCTAAGGTAGATAAAATATGGGACTCTTTGGAAAAGAAAATGAAGTAGAGGGATAGAGATCGGGATAGAAAAAGAAGAAAAGATATATGCAAGGACTACTATGAATAGAAAGGTAAGGTTGCAGTGGTTGATGAGGTTGCAAATTCAAAAATAGATGATGAACGATGTAACATTTGTTAATATGAACATCCTAAAGGATGTTTTCTTGTATTATCATGTCTACAAAAATCTAGGGTATATGCTTTAAATCAAAAATTGACAAAAAAGCAACCACCCATGAGATTGTCTTATCCATAAGGTAATTATCAGCAATAGTTCCACTCATCATAGTATTATCCAAGTGGAGCACCACCTCAACCTCGGGAACATTATCAATAATGGAAAAATCCACAATCGTGGGGGATGCCACCACCATGACAACAATATCCTTAACAATAGCTAGATCCATATGGATATTATGTCCAATAACCTGTATCTCCTCATGGCTCTGCAACCCACACTCCCTTCTCCCATCACTACTATCCCCTAAAATATCATAGAACATTTGCTCCATGAACCAAATCTCCCTTCACTTATCCTCCTCATCCACTAGCTCACCCTACACCTTCTAATGCTACTCCCTTGCCAACTACACCACATATGCAAGGGGAAATTGCACTACAACCTTAATAATGAAATGCAATAAGGATAGTGAACTTATAGTCAGATGACACTCCAAGTGATTTTGAGCATAAGCCTCGAAAAGTGGCTTTCTTCAAACCCAATTATCCACCTAAACCCTGATAAACATTTGTAGCTACTAACCCTACATTAATTGCCTTTGAAGTCATCATTCAATAGCCTTCAAATCAAAAGTCCTATAATGTTCATAATGTCATGTTGACTCATGCAATCATAGATTGGATCAAGGTAGGAAACCTTCCCAGGAAATGGTCTAATTCTAAAAGTCCCTTAATTTATTTATAGATTGCAGGAAATGATCCATGCAAAGCTTTACTAGACTCAAGTTCTAAGGTGAACTTAATTTCTCAAGAGATATATAAGACTTCAAACCTTCCTCCACTTACGAAATGCAATACCATATTAGAGTTTGCAGATCAATCCATCACTATTCCTTTGGATTTGGTGGAGGATATAGTGACCACTATTTATGGTTGGTCATATCTAGTGAATTTCCTAATAATCCATGAGAATAACTATAAGGGAAACTTCCTTATTATCATAGGAAGAGCTTAGCTTAGCATAATCCATGCCAAGTTCTGAATCAAAAACCTTTCCTTGGAAATCTCTAAGGAAAATGATTTTGAAAAGATAAAGAAGAAACAGATTCCATACATTGCATACAATAATATAGGGTGCCATTGTGTGTAGAAAATATGGGTCATGACAAGTACATTCATCATAGCATGCAATAAGCATGCCGAAACATCAAATATTGTAAGGCACTTGTATGCAACAACCCCAAAATAGGAAAGTACCTAGTGGCTGATAGCAAATGATAGCTCTGATTCAATAATATGCATGGAACCAATAGAGCTTCTCATAAGTTCTTATATTGATAAAATGGATGAAATTGAGCAAATTCATAACCAAATCTTCCATGAAGAAGCAAAAATGAATTGGGGAGAGTTGGAAATCCTTGATCATTTTAAATAGAAGTCCCTTGAATTCAAGACTTTACCAGCAACTTTGAAGTATGTTCTTCTTGATAATGATAAGATAGTAATTATTAATGTCCATCTTACTAAAGAACAAAAAGGAAAGCTGCTAAAAGTTGTAAATGAATGGTCAACAACTTTATCTTGGTTATACCATGAGTTAAATGGAATAGATCTATATATATACAAGCACTAGATCTATACAAACTCCACTATTAAGCCAAGGAGATAGCCGCAAAGGAGACTGAATCCAAAGCTTAAGCAAGTTGTTAAATATGAAGTTGAACAATTTCTTAAGGTAGGATTCATCTATCCTATGACAAATAATGAATGGGTAAGTCCACTTTTATCATGTCAAGAAAAGGAAGAAAATGAAGGGTCTATATAAACTTTAGGTTGTTGAACATGGCTATATTTAAAGATCATTTTCCATTGTCATTTGTGGACTAGGTACAGGATACAATTGCAGAACATAATTACTACAGTTTTCTAGATGGTTATAATGGCTATAACCAAATTCAAATTGCACAAGAAGACTAGGCCAAGATAATTTTCATAAGTTCTTAGGGGAATTTTGCATAAAAAAACATGCTTTTTGGCCTTTGTAATGCTCTTGTAACAATGCCTAGTACTAAGCATCTTTTAGTAGAAAATTAGTAGTGGTGTAGAAGTCTCAATGGATGACTTCTTCACCTATGGTACCAATTTTAAGTAAGCATCAGATTGTCTGAAGGAGGTCTTGAAATGATGTCTAGAAATGAACTTGTGGCTCAACTAGCAAAAGAACCACTTGATGATCTAAGATAGCATTGTCTTGGGGCACTAGATTTTAGAAAAGGCTATTGAGTTGGACCCTAAAAAAGTAAGGGTCATTCAAATAATAACTTAGTAACCTCAAATTGTAAAAGATGTGAGGTCATTCCTTGGCCATACTGATTACTATATGTGTTTCATAGAAAATTTCTCTAAAATCATCAAACTGTTGGTAGAGCTCACAAAGAAAGATGCAATCTTTGAATGGACTAAGAAAGGTGAACAAGCATNCTACATTCTCAGTGTTCTTTTTGGCCACCTTGGTAAGATCAAATTCCTATAAAATTACCAACCACCATATGACATGGGAGCTAATGGCTGGTTTATTCATTATGAAGATTACACTATGGTCAATGTGCACAAAGACTAGGTATTCTGAATTTTTTTAAGTCATACATTATTGCCATGAGTTCTTTTTCACTAGTGTTGTAGTTAAGTTATGCATCTACAATGCTTTTGNCATGGCAATAATGTATGACTTAAAAAAATTCAGGATACCTAGTCTTTGTGCACATTGACCATAGTGTAATCTTCATAATGAATAAACCAGCCATTAGCTCCCATGTCATATGGTGGTTGGTAATTTTATAGGAATTTGATCTTACCAAGGTGGCCAAAAAGAACACTGAGAATGTAGTTGTAGATCATTTGTCTTGGTTATGATGGGATAACAATGAGAAAGAAGTATTGTTATTTGATGAATTTTTAGGTGAACTTCTCTTTGTTAAGTCCATCGAAGATCAAGCACCTAAGGTTATAAATAGGTACAATAAATTTCTCTCTTATCTACTCATATAGGAGCCTCTAACGAAATGGGATTATAGGAAGAAACAACATTTTATTCACTAGGTCAAACATTACATAGAGATCCAAGGTAACCTTTATAAGCTTTGTGCTGATGGCCTAGTGTAATGGTGTGTACTTGATGCAGATTAGTTGAGAATCCTCCATGATGCTCATGAGGATCCTTGTATGGGCCACTATGCAAGAAGAAGGATGACTACAAAGATCCTCATGGTATGATACTTTTGGCCAATGATCTTCAGAAATGCTCATCATTTCTCCCATTCATGATAGCGATGTCAATGAGATGGAGAAATAACTGCATGAATGGATAGGTCCCAACAGTGGATTTAATTACTAAAGCCTTTTGACCTTTAGGGAGTTGACTTCATGGGATCCATCACTCCCATGTCCAATGGGAAGGCCTACATAGTAGTTGTAGTTGACTACTATACTAAATGGACTAAAGTTACAGTTGTATCTAACTATACATCTCCCACTGTAGATCAATTTTTTCAATAGCAGGTGGTAAATAGGTTTGGTGTATCTAGAGTACTAATTTTAGATAATGACATACATTTCATGAATTTTATTTTTCATAAGTTAATGCAATGCTTAAGGGTGCAACATAAACTTACAGCATGCTATCACCCCCAAGCCAATGGTCAAGTAGAGGTCACTAATAGGAAGATCACAAGAATTCTGATAAATAAGAGGTAGCACTCTTTGTTCCAAGGCATTTAGACTTAGATCCTTAGCCAAATTCTTGCAGTTTAGTCATTCTAGAGTTAGAATTATTTTTGTGTGACCGTAGTAGGAGTCATAGAGTGAATAGATCTTTATTCGAACAATTTGTACCTAAGCACAATTTTGTGTACGGCAATAAAGACGAACTTTATGATAAACCTTATAGCATATAGATTAATCTAATTAGTAATTAATTATTATTTAATGCTTTCCTAGTTAATTAATATCTCTCTCAACCTTCAACCCCCTTAGTTAAATACACTTAGTACGACCGCTTCGAGCATGCGTGTAGCACTTGGTAACCCAGTAACGATTAGCGTTTGGTAATCCTAGCAATGTTTCACTGGTTTAGGATGTGTATGGCAAGTGGGAATGGATACTGGTGTTAGGAACATTTAGAAACTAGTTAATGAATAGTTAATGTAAGTTAGCCACTTAGTTTTCTCTCCCTCTCCTTTATTAGCATAAGACATAAAAAAATATAAAAGCTATAAAAACCATATACCTTAAGCTTACTTAACCATACAACTGTGAAAATACAAGTAAGTTTGGGAAGACAACGATTGATTAACCTTGAGTGTTCCATTAAGGCACGTAAGCACTTAGTCCTTGGAGTTCGATTGGATCATGCGTGAAACGCTCGTATTCGTATGGTTGAGTGTAGGGGTACCTCGCCACTCATTACTTGGCAAATTAATAAGTTTTGTTTTCTAGATAACATAACCCTAGGATAATTTCTTAAATGGGTATGAAATTTAACTTACAAAAACCATTTATTATCCTTGGTACCCAAGGACTCCTTGTGATGAAGGTATGCAAGGGAATAATAGGCATACCTTGCTTTGGGGAGGATCCACCTACATATCCTTTGGTTTACCTTAAGTTAAAACCCCTAACAATGGACTACTTACATAATTAATCATCTCGATAGTCTTCCAAAATCTAGTTTTCCTTTATTTGACAGAACATCCTTCAAAAAATCATCCAATACACTCTAATTACTTTCAATTTTTCAAACATGTCCTTTTTCATGTTGTTTCCATCATTCTATATCTTTTTGGCTTTCATTTGGCTCTTGTTTTGTCCCCAAACTCACCTGAAATTCCTCTATATTCTAAGTGAAAAATATGGTTAAGACTAGTTGAGTTGATACATCCCCATAGATGTAGTGGGATAAGTTGACGCATCCCCATTGATGCAAGGTAAAAATCCTATAAATACACATGACACTTAGCTCATTCTCACCATTTCTTCACAATGTTAGAGAAGTTTTTGCCATTTTTCAGAGCCAAAGATCCTTCAAAAAGCTCTAACTCACCAAATACTTACCTGAATTCACCCATTCTTTAATCCCTAAGCTATCAGATGTATGCTTATTATCATGGGGCCCACAAATCTTAAGTTTTTCACAAATTTTTTTTTGAAATTTATATTAAAATAATAATCATAAAGAGTTAATAAACATCCTCCATTAAATAGAATAAATAATAATAAAATAATATCATGAGCCTACAATCATAAAACAAGGAATTAATAATTAAATCTTAACATCTAAGAAATCAACATAACTTGATTTAACAAAGGAAGGTATGCAAAAGAAACAAAGGTTATGCCTAAGAGCTAATCATGGGTTATGTTTATGATCATAGATGGCATCCAAGATAGGACCACAAGTAGGAGGACCATCGTAGCATAGGGAGAAGTGACCTCAAGAAGGAAGGGCCTAACAATAACTATAGGAAAAATAATCCCAGAAGCAAGCAGATGAGGCTATGCATGCTATTGGGCCTCTTAGGGAGGAGCCTGAGATGGAATTTATCAAGCAGATTCCTATTGTTGAAGTGGGCCAATCCAAGCAAGATGAGGTCCTAAGACTAAGACCTAAGTTAGATGTCATACTTATTAAAGCCTACTTGGAGAGGATCCAAACCAAGAAGGTCCAAAGCTCTATCTTGTAAAAGTTAAGCTTTGGATCATTCTTGGAATTAGCATAAGAAGAGATCAAGACACAATTGTAGGGGTCTCCTCTATGGCACATTCTCTCCAACAGTGGGGAATGTACATGGAAAAAACCTACCTCTTTTGGAACAACCGACAAGGAGATGCATCAATCAAAATCAAGAACATCACCATCTCCTACTTAGTTGAAGCCATTGCAGAAGTCCTCAGTTTTCTCAACATTGCAGTAAAGCTAGCAGAAATCTTAACATAAGAAGACCCTAATGTAAAGAAATAATGGATCTAGTGGTGCTATGAAGTCAACAGTAAGCTGTATGGTGCCTTGAAAAAAGTGAAAACAGCTTATTTCAAGATTGCAATCTATCACCTTAATCCAATGATGAAGCCAAGCAAGGTGACAACCTTCTCCACTAGGGCATGTGTAGCTCTAAGTGGAAAATTTCTAGTCAACCTACCCTAGCTTATTTTCTTTGAAATAGAAAAGCATTTCAAGGAAAATGAAAAAGGTAGGAAGACATTCCCCTTCCTATGCTTGATCAAAAAATTATGAAAGAGGGGAGGAATAGCCCACTATTTTAATGATATGGTCCACCATGCTCCTACAGCATCATGGCAGGAGATGATAAAAGAAAAAGTCATTGCTAAGCTTCAAGAAGAGGAGTAGCCACCACCACCACCACCTATAGCCCCAGAAACAACATTAGAAATGCTTGCAATTGCCGAGTACCTCAAAAAACTTTAGGAGCAATAGTTGCAATAACAAGAAGGACTTGAAGATGATGGAGAATCATTTGTCTACCATCTAGCCATGAGCCACTTGAACGAGGACACAAAGATCATTAGTTGGCTGAATAATGAGACGACGCTATTATTTTCCACATAAAGAAACCAAGCACTTATCCAACACAATCTAAGTGCCAAAGAAATCACAATGTTCATTTTAAGATAAGCATTTCTTGAAATTTTGGGGAATCTAGTAGCTTTCTTTGTCATGCTAAAAAGGGGCAACAGTCCTAGTCATGCCACACAAGGGCTAGGAAATAAAGATAGAGGTGGTGGTGGACAGAGTTGTGGAAGCCCTTAATGCCCCTACTACATCTATACCATACATTGCTACCATGGTAAATATCTATGCATCAGCAAGAGAAAGAGCAGGGAGCAGACAAATGAGTGCTATAATTAATAGTGGGAGCTAGGAAACTGCTTCTAAAGATCGTTGATCTCCCAAATGATATAACAACAAACCATTCATAGCTCTTAGAGACAAGGAGCAAGTTGCTAATTTCCAATGCATAACTTAAGGAGGCCACCATTACCAATCAATGGTTGGTCGTCAAGGTTGCAGAATTACGAGCCATCTCTTTGATCTTGGCCTTCTCTAGCCTAAACTAACAAGAGATGAAGCTTTTCAACAACTTCAATAGAAGTACAAAGAGGCTAAGAATGCTAAGGAAATGATGATCTTTGATGCATTGGTGTTAGAAGTAATGGCAAACAACACTGACCACAACTTGTCACAAGTTTTGTAGTTTTGTTAGCAAGTGCTCTTACTATGGTGTGAAAGAATTGAGTGGAGTCTTTATTTGAGTGCTACGTACTTAGACACATTGCATGATCGACAATAAAAATCAAGATTATTCAATTCCAATGCACTTTATTTCCATGCAACTTAGTTTAATGATTATTTTTCCATACACATAGTTAGTTATTTACATTTTATTACACATTAATTACATGCAATGAGTATGACCAACTTTAAGCCTAAATATGTTAATGTTTAGTAATCCAACAACTTTAGTAAAAGTTCAAGATGCGTACACCAAGTTGGGATGAGCAATGTTTAGTAATCCAACAATGTTAGTAAAAGTTCAAGATGTGTACACCAAGTTAGGAATAGACACTCATTACATAGACCAGATTAGATTTATTTTTTATATTAAGATTAATCTAGATTAAATTTTCATATTTTAATAATATTTTAGTTATGGCCCTACAACATCATCCATCATACGCCTTAGTTATACTTAACCATATGCATTAATGGCCACATGAGTAGATTTGGGAAGATAATGACCAACGATCATGTTTAACTATTGAGATACCACACTAGTTTAGTCCATAGATTATAATGAGGTCACTTGTGTATGCTTGTGATTTATGTCTACTTGTTGCTTGTCACCTATGCTTCTTATGTTTATTGCATGTTAATTTTACATTCCAACTAGCACTCATCATCAATTTGTGTTATAAAAAAATTATGATTATTCTAAGTTTCTTTGCATCGAATATTAGTTAGCTATTTTGTTTACTTAATATTTAACTTCCATGAAAAAAATATAATGGATAGGTATTAAATTTGTTTCATGGAAGTTAAGTATGGACTCAACAATTAGATCCTTTTGATTCCTTGGATTTCTTAACTACAATGTTGGTGGTGGAAAATATTAAATTGAAATAGAAATTTTGACTTATGTTTACGGACACTCCTTGAATCTATTGGGCTATAAGCTAACACCCTTACCACTAGGCAAACACCTCTTGTTCACATAAGGGGGTAGTAATTGAACTCGTAACCTTGATGTTTAAAAATCCAAGCCTTAAAGCTCATCACTCGATTACGTAGGGAACTCATTACAAAACATGAAAAATCAAGTGGGTTGTTGCATGGTGCTTAAATAGCCATTGAACATGGTACAAATGAAAAAATGGGTGNCATCTGAAAATTTGAAAAAAAAAAAAAAAAAAAAAAAAAAAAAAAACCGGCGTGAAACCAGCCCTAACTAAGGGTTTAGCGGAGGAGGAGGGGACGACTGGAAGGCTAATAACTGCAGCAAGAGCAGGATCCAGAGACAGGGGCAGCGTCAGGGAGGGAGGGACAGAGGTAGAATGAGTCACAGGAAGTTCGAGCATCCTCGGCATGGATCGCTGGGGTTTCTGCCGAGGAAGAGGGCGCGGCGTCACAGAGGAAAGGTCAAGTCCTTCCCAAAGGACAACCCTGCTAAGCCTCCGCATCTCACCGCTTTCCTTGGCTACAAGGCCGGCATGACTCACATTGTTCGCGATGTCGACAAGCCTGGATCCAGTAACAACAACAACAACTAACACCTTCATTCATTCATACTTATCATCCTTTGCATTTCTCTGTTGTGAAATTTGTCTCTAGAGTTTTGGATTTGTTTGATATTTGATGATATGACGATGAATGATTTGCAGAGCTGCACAAGAAGGAGACTTGTGAGGCTGTGACGATCGTGGAGACGCCGCCCATGATCGTGGTTGGAGTGGTGGGATATGTGAAGACGCCCAGGGGTCTCCGTACTCTCAACACTGTCTGGGCCCAGCATCTTAGCGAGGAGCTCCGTCGACGCTTCTACAAGAACTGGTACCGCGCCAAGAAGAAGGCATTCACCAAATATGCCAAGAAATTCGATGATGAAAAGGGCAAAAAGGATGTTCAGGCTCAGCTCGACAAGATCAAGAAGTACGCCTCTGTTGTTCGCGTCCTCGTCCACACACAGGTATGCATCTAGGGTTTTCTCTTGCTGGCGCTTTCTTTGTTTCCTGTCAGTCGAAATTTGATTTTTGATTAGAAGAGATGTTTCTCTTGTTGAGTTATCCTTTTTAAAGGAGGGCATCTGACATTATTTCCTGATTTGCATCCATTCCTTTTTATGATGTGTAGATGTTTTGCTAATTCAGTATTTTGAAATTACAATTGTTACTTATTATTACGCTTCTTGAACCAAAATCGGGTTTTTTATTAACAAAACTACAAGAATTGCCTGCGGGCAGGGTGTGAATTTGACGTCCCATCTTTCCTGTCGTCAGACTTTTTCATGACGTGGTGCAAAAATTTTACACAAAAATTTACTTGTAAATATGTACTTTGCATGTCAAATTCATAGAAATCTTTCTGATATAATATTATTCGTAGATTAAAATCCCCAAATCTCTTTCAAAGTGATGTTTTTTCAGACTAAATATTATCGCCAAATTTCATTGAAGTTTGAACAATTTTTTCCATTTAAGGGTTGATTTAAATTACTTATTTAACACCACTCTTGCTGTCAAAATCAAAATCAAATCAGACATATTTTATATATCTACAAAAACTGCATATAAGTAATAGACAGAAGTGGAGTAGGATTACTTGCTTGACAGAAAAAAAATAGTTTTTATTTGTATTAGAAGTTGATTGGTTTCTATAGCACCAATAGAAAAAGTTAGGGCATTATCCTTATCATGTTCATTATGTAGGCATTGACTTTGCAACAACTACCTGCAACAAGCAAAGCATTTTTTTGATTGACATATTGCTTTATTTGCTTTATTAAATGATATACGGGCAACTCATTCTCTGGGAAAAGTAGCTATATAAATAGAAACTTTTCTCAACAAAGCCAATAAGAGAATCTAAAACAGATACCCTAGAGGCATAGAGGCTAGGGCCAATGGCTGCACCTCTCTTGAAGCAAATACATTTGATGATTTCATCTTCTCCCTTTCCAATTTGATAGTACCTAAACTAACAGTGTTAATCAATGATGTTTTGAAATAAATCTTACATGTCCTTGTGACAGGATTTAAAATATTTCCCAGGTTTTTTAGAAGTTGCATTTGAAATGTTTGAAAGTAGTTTACCTTAAAAACAAGGCAAAACATGTAAAACGTCTTGCAAATTCACACTATGCCTGCAGGTATCTAGGAATCTACCATGAATAGCAAGTGGCTAATTTGTTCATTTTGAAAAGAAAACTAAAATTTCCTCAAATTATTGGCCTCATACGCAAAATCAGATGTTTTTTATTGACATTAGGATTTTTACAATGGCTGTTCTGTGTTTTGGCTTGTATTGTGGATCATTGCAGATTTATCCATCAGCATCATAACTTAATAGATCGTATTTTCTTAATCACTTGAATAATCAATTGTCATGCATGACAGCCCCTATTTAGAGACTGTTTGTAAAAAACAAAATTTTCTTTTAACATTATTGAAGTCACCAGTCGGTTCTTTTTTGTTCTTTTATTTTGCTTGAAAATCCTCTACTCTGTAATGCGAAAGCTTTGCTATAGCCATAGTGAAATTGTGCATAGAAATTGTTTCTCATTTTTATTTTTTTAAATCTACATTTTATTGTACTGGCCTTGTCGTGGGTTTGACTCATTTTAAAATTTACCAACTTTTGTAGTTTTATAGGGACTTAAATATTCTGAGCAATATGTCATTTTTGTGCAGATTAAGAAGATGAAGGGTTTGAAGCAGAAGAAGGCTCACTTGATGGAAATTCAGGTGAACGGAGGAACAGTTGCACAGAAGGTTGATTTTGGTTATGGCTTCTTTGAGAAGGAGATTCCAATTGATGCTGTTTTCCAGAAGGATGAGATGATTGATGTGATTGGTGTTACCAAGGGTAAGGGTTATGAAGGTGTTGTAACTAGGTGGGGTGTTACAAGGCTTCCACGCAAGACTCACAGAGGTCTTAGAAAGGTTGCATGTATTGGGGCATGGCATCCTGCCAGGGTTTCTTTTACTGTGGCTAGGGCTGGTCAAAATGGTTACCACCACCGCACTGAGATGAACAAGAAGATCTACAAGATTGGCAAGGCCGGCAGTGAAGCTCATTTGGCATGGACTGAGTATGACAGGACAAAGAAAGATATTACACCAATGGGTGGGTTTCCTCACTATGGAGTTGTTAAAGATGATTATGTTATGATCAAGGGTTGCTGCATGGGTCCAAAGAAGAGGGTTATCACTTTAAGGCAGTCACTGATGAAACAAACTTCTCGGAATGCTCTTGAAGAAATTAAACTGAAGTTCATTGATACATCATCTAAATTTGGTCACGGACGTTTCCAGACCACTGAAGAGAAAGCCAAGCAGTTTGGTAAATTGAAGGCTTAGAAACTTTTTTTTCGAGTCTTAGTTTTCCACAATTTTTAATGACTTTGCAAGGAGAGAGTTAAGCTTCAATTATTCTCTTTTAGAATTCTTTTTAAGAAGGAAAAACTGGGGACGGAATTTGTTACTTGTTTCACTTGGGAAATTTTGACTTATTTTATGGTTTATTCAACTGCAATTTGTTGAAATAACAATTTTAATTTATTTTTATCAATGTTTCAAACATGGGTTTCTTTGATATTGGTGTCTTCCTTCGCTCTCTCATGCCTGATGTTCTGTAAATTATGTTGCTAGAAATTTACAATTATAAGCTATTTCCAGGTATCTCTAATGACTACGACTAATTATCTTCAGGGTGTATTTTATAAAATTTAAACCATGGTCTATGTACTGTCTGGAAATAGAGAGGTCAATTTTAAAGTTGTTTGAATTTGGGTTCTGAGTGTATCCTTCAAATTAGAGAAACGTGTCCGAAGAACTTTCTGCAACTGTGGTATCATGGTTTATTATTTCAGTCTGCATTAATACCATCATAGAGCAAATAATTTAACATTTAGTTTCACTTAAGTTGACAACTTTGTGTATGCCTAATATGTAAAATTTTTGAGAATGTCGATGGAGAGTTTGTTTTCAACGACTTGATGCAAATATTTTCGTCATCCGATGTCTTATTTGAAAAGTTTTGGTTTTTGTCAATGAAATTGTTGTTCGAAAATGTTTAAAATAACATTCGACTATGAGAATCTGTGATTGATTCTCTCAGTTTTGTGTGTTCGTATCTTCACTGTTATTATTCCATTTATGGCAACGTTCTGGGCGAACGCTGATTAGAATTGTTATTCCCCATTTAATTGAGTACGTACTAAATGAATACGTGTCATGTGTCCTGGTGATCTAAAGAAGTGCTGGAAGCACTTTAAATACAGATTTTTTTGGTAATGAAACTGGGCGGCACTTCTAATTCTCTGGGCGGTATGATTCAGAGTCGACTGAACTATTCGAAAATATCAAGAAATGATTAATAATTTGGTTTGAAGAATCATTGAAACTTTTAAATTCATTTAAGGCTTTACTTCATCGAGCAAGGGCAGTGAAACGATATCTGATGGTTTCATTCGACTATGCATCGGAGAGACAGTTTACACGCCCTTTAGTCTTTTAAAATATTGGTCCATCCTCTTGCTTCTGCCGTTTTGTTGATTAATGAGATATCATTGTAGCTTAAAAATGCTAATGAAAATGCTAAAGAGATTGGTGCATTAGATTGCTCTGCCGTGCCAGGGTTAAGCCTGTTATCGGTTTGAGTCGTTGGATTTTTGTAAGTTTTACTTAATTTTTTATTTTCTATTTACAAACCTACCAATAGCGTCTACGCGAGGAAAAGTTTAGTGTTATTGTCACCGTCCGAGGTCACTCGGTGTTAATTTGCTATGGGTTGAATAGGTGAAGACAAAGGGTTTTGGTATTGGCTTAAAACCAGGAGCTGTTAGGGTCTCGGAATATACGGTAAAAGGTCCAGAACGCTAAACCTGTAGGCCATTGTTGAAAAGTTTTACAAGACGCATTACGATACTACATAGTCCTGTAAGCAATTTTTGTTAACAAGAAAAAGTGGAATGTTGACTAATTCTGTTGAAATTGGTTTGTCAAAACCAAAACTATAACAACTTTGTTTGGACCCCAAGGGTTTCTCAAATAAGTTTAGATCTGGGATTGAATTCAAAAGGAATACACCTCAGCAATCAATAATCCTAAAACACATACCAATAAGCAATTTGTTAGTGTTATCATGTAACTTGAGTGGTGTTTATCAATTTCAAATACATAAAACTATGTGCTAGTAGTTGGTGTTGTGCTCTTATGAGTGCATGTGAAGTCTCATAGCACATCCCATGATACATCTGGCTTATCCTTCTAGGCAAAGTCCTACTCAGTGGGGTAATGAGAAAGGCCATAGCACCCTTTTACTAATACATGAAAACACAAGGAGAAGAGAACTCCTCACACCTCCATGACTCTCGAATTGTGGAAGAGGTAGCAGGGCACTATCAACTTTGTTACCTCTCACAATTCTCCCTTGTTTAAAATGAGTGATGACCTTGGAGCATAGCCTAGGTAACCTATGAGGTTGCTACATCAAAATCGAAGGAGGATTCCATCAATCTTGGGGAAGTAACTCATGCTACTTAGAATCATATTCAAAGGACCTTAGGGTTTAGAAGGTCTAACTACCAACTGGACTTAGAAGGTCTAACCCAGACTTAGATGACAGTTGGGAGCTGCTGGAGCTTATTGTTGAACTTGATTGTCTTTCTAAAATTTGGATTCTTCATATCATTCGACACCCAAGTCAGGAATGGTACCATTCAAGACTTGGTATGTCCATCCTTGCGTACCCATGGCTCTTTTGGCTTAGTTGGTCCTCATTTTATGGAAGTCTTTTTTTTTTTTGGGTACAAGAGAGGGGACAAGGGGAAGGGAATGTGTGTGTGTGGGTGATGGTCTCCTACCCATCACTAGAGTAGCCATAGTGGGAGATCGATTGCTTGCTCTTGACAAAAATCTAAGATCAAGTGTTCCTGGGATCTCAAAAGCTCCAGTAGCTCCCAATTGTCATCTAAGTCCAGACGATGTTGCCAATGGACAAGAAATTCAACTTTCATTTTAGGACCATGCCCAATGGTCCTAAAGTTTCTGATGCAGTCAACTTTGTTGCCTTGTATTGATTGTATACAAGGCTGCTCTCGGATAGAGAGGCGTCTTTCCAAATAAAGAAACCCATCAGGCAAGGGCTTTAGCATGCTGACTTGAAAAACTGGATGAACCCTATCCATATTGATAGGAGCTAAAGCTTGTAAGTCATAGGGTTGACCTTATTAATGATATGGAAGGGACCATCATACTGCCTCATCAATTTAGATGTAGTTCCATGTTTTGATTTCAACTAGCGAGGATCCAATTTCAAGAGGAGCCATTCTCCAACCTCAAATTCATGGAGGTGGTGCTTACAATCTATGTACTTCTTTATGTGCCGCAGAGCCCTCTCTAGACAATCCCTTGCAACCTCTACATTTTCTAACCATACTCTCAAAAACTCATCAGTTGAAGGTTGTCGATCCCCCAAGGTGGGAGAAATCATATGTGAGGTAATGGGCTACTTTTCCATTACCAATTATGTTGGAGAATACCTTGTAGCTAAAAAATTTTGGATGTTATAGCTTAGTTGAGTGATTTCCAATAGAATAGGCTAGTTCTTTTGCTCACTACAGACATAATGTCAAAGATACTTCTTGAGTACATGATTCATACGCCTTGTGTGTCCATTTGTTTATAGATGGAAACTAGTGGATAGTTTGAGGGTGGTTCCCATCATGCCAAACAAGGCCTACTAGAAGGCACTCGTAAACTTGGGGTCATGATATAATACTATGCTTATTAGCAGCCCAAAATATCTAACCACCCTGTTAAAAAATATATGTTGTTGTATCCTCTACTGAACATTAGGCTAGACAAGGGATGAATATGGCAAACTTAGAAGATTTGTCCACCACCATTATGATGCTACTTGTCTTACATACTTGGTGGATCAGTAATAAAGTCCATGGTCATCATAGCCCATGGAAATGGAGGTATTTTAAAAGGGAAAAAAATTCTATTAGGATGCTCTGTAGAGACTTTGTCCTATTGACACACTAGACACTTTTGAACATAGGTAGTCACATTTCCATACATTTTCGGCCAAAAGAAGGTTCTCTTAATTAGTGCTAGTGTTTTTTGCTATCCTGGGTGCCTAGCCCATTGTGTGTCATGGCATTTTCGAATAATCTCCTTATGAAGGCCATCCCAATTTGGAACACAAATTCAATTATCTCGGAACTAGAGTACTTCATCCCTCATCTTAAAATGAGGTGCTCACCTTGCCTCTATTAACTTCATTAGGTCAGTGACCTAAAGATCCCTTTTTAACCCATCTTGGATTTTGGCTAATAGTACCTCATCACACCGGACATGTGAGGTTTGTGACACATTGATAGAAAAGAGCTAGGAGGTGGGTTGAGGATGGTGACTCAATGCATCTGTCATAACATTCTTTTTCCTAGGTCGATAGGCTAATTGCAAGTCAAATTTAGAGAGTAGTGCCAACCATTGTGTTTGTTTGAATTGTAACTTCATTTAATTGAGCAAATAGCTAATAGCCAAGTTATCTATCTTCACAAGGACATGACTTCCTAGTAAGTAGTGCCTCCACGATATCAAGCAATGGACAATGGAGAATATTTCTTTTTCATGGATAGGCCATCTCTGCTCCACCTAATTTAGCTTCCATGATTCATAGGCAACAATGTGATCCTCCTGTAACAACAACCCACTAGCTGCATCCTCACTAACATTTGTTTGGACCTCAAAGTGTTTTTAGAATTATGGCAAGACCAGGATAGGATGAGAGGTTAAGACCTCTTTGATTTTGTTAAAGGCCTACTAATAGTTTGAGTCTCAATAACTTGGGACCTTTTTTTTTTTGTAAATTTGTAAGAGGAGCTGCATTGCTTGAGAAGTTTTTGTAAATATCTTGGGATCCCTATTTTTTCTTGGAATAAATGGGCTACTTGGACATCGTTGGTCAAGTGGTTACCGGTGTGTATTGAGAACTCGACGACCCAATTTTTGATGCACCATAGTAAGGTTTTGCTAGCTTCTTTCGTGTTGTTTGCTGTTTGCGATTACCTAGTATGTGGCTTCGGTGGCCAAACCACCTAGCGGTGATAGAAAAAATCAATCAGATTCTTAGAAACTTTGTTTGGTTGAGAGGAAAAGGGGCGAGTTGCATTTGGTTAACTAGGATACAGTGGCCCGACTGAAGTAGGCGGGGAGACTGGGTTTTTAAAATTTGAGGATGTCTTGTTGACGGGACATTAGCTTACCATAAATCACCTAATGAAAGAGGTGAAATGCAGACCACCATGGGTGCCGATTATGAGTCAGAAGTATATGCGTTGGGTGTCAAGGTCGGGGACTCACACATGTGGCACAATATTTGTGAGCATGCACACAAGTTGTTGTGTTGGGTTCAAAGCCCAGTGAGACTCTGAAAATCAAGTACCTGCCCCATAATAGTTGTTGGAAATTATGTAAAAGAAGGTTGCCAAAGAAACTCAAGTGTTTCGCTTGGTTACTATGGCATGATGCCTTCCTATTACAGGTATAGCTTTCACATCAGGGCATTCTAAGTATTGATTGCTGCCCCCTTTGCAATGCTTGTCAAGAATCTGCACAACACCTATTTGTGGATTACCCTTTCACGGTTGCAATGTGGTGGCTTGTGAGGTCCCCTTCTTCTCTACACGCTGCAGGGGATAGCTTCAACACTGTTGTCCTTTGGCATATCTAGAAGGCCCCGAACATTGCAATCTTTAGGCCAAAGTAGGGCCACGATCTGATGTGTGTTGCTCATTTGGCTACAAGACTATGAGCTGAAGTTTCTATGGTGATGGGGGCCACCCCAATGTTTGAACCAAATATCAATAAATTTGGCTAAAAGAGATAACTGTGGGGGGTTGTTATAAGGATGGGTTGGGTGGAGGTTTTGTCGTTGTTGGTGGATGATCTAGACCTCTCCGATGCTAGTTTTTACACCAATTGGAGGGGTGATGTAACCATGTTTCGCGGGGTTTCTGTTACCATCACTGAATAGGTGCTTGTAGACTATTTGGGGGTGCTGGCACTGGGGGAGGTGATTTTGCCCATTGGAAGGGGGCTACAAGACACTATAGCATTTTTCCCAAGCAATGTCCCCAAGACTATGAGTGGCTAGGTGTTGAGGTCTACATTGCTGTTGCCATGGCAGGAGGCTGTGGAACTTGTGGATAGATATTTCATCCAGTCGGCTAATGCCTGGAAGTTGCAAGGTAATCACTTTGCTTTTCTTCAGTGCATGAGGAAGTCATGTCCTATGAACTTACCGAAGTTTTTTCTAGGTCTTTGAGGCAAGAATGCGGCGGTTGACACTTTGGTCTCATTTTGGCTTTATGGTAGGCTGTGCAGCCGTAGAACCCACTATCGTAGTCTATCATTCACCAGTTTTATTGGTGCAAGATGTAACCTATGATTGGATTCTCTACGGATGAGGGGGTGTCATTTTCTTTGTCCCCTCACGAACATAGGGAGACACCTCATATAGATCATGAGGAAATTATTGACAAGGGCAAAGGACCCCTGGTTGTGCTAGATGTCTGAGGATACAAGGGCTTGGGTCTAGGAGGAAGAGAGAAGCTAATGGGAGGTGATCATCATTCAACAAATGAGGGATGTCCAACTGAAGACTTAGGTCTAATGCCAACACCATAGGGAGGCGCTGGAGCAGCTTAGGTGGTAGTCGGAATGTTGAGAGGCCTTGTGATGGCAAAAGAAGGAAGAGAAGCTCTATCGGGAGATTCATGTAGAGATCCTATAGGAGAAGGTTGAGCAACAGTGCTGTGATGAAGCACAAAAGGAGGAAGCTAAAGGGTGTTTGTTGAGGAACAATAGATGCAGTAGCGTTTTGATTAGGTGCATGAGGCAGAGGTTCAAAGGTGGCCGCAGGTGGGTTGATGCCCATACATGCTTATGGACATCAATAAAGAGGCCTCTTGGGCTGCTCTATAATGGCATATTCAGTTAATGGCTGCAAGATATCATCTGGATAAGATGAAAGAAATGCCTCATCAACAGTAAGTGGAACAGGCTTTTCTTGATTTTCAACTAGTGATTAATGTTGTTGCTTCTAAACCTCTCCAGGTGAGCCTGGACCAAGGCCACTTCAAACTGAACCATAGATGCCCATGTTTCACTCTACCCCACCACATGTAGGGGAGTTGGTTTTCTGTTTTTGCTCTGTAACAGTTGGCTTGGCC
The DNA here is from genome assembly GCA_015680685.1 of Gnetum montanum. NCBI lineage: Eukaryota > Viridiplantae > Streptophyta > Gnetopsida > Gnetales > Gnetaceae > Gnetum > Gnetum montanum. The sequence goes on along the minus strand of MNCI01026334.1, from coordinate 644,421 downwards.
TGTGTGCTTTTAGTTTTCTCAGTCTGGGTTTGGTTTGGGGGTGTGTGTGAGTTGGGGTTCCTTGAAAAGGCCTTTTTGCTGTTGGGGTGCCTATTTTTAGGGGGAGTTCTCTCCCCCGGTTTTGAAACTGGGTTTTTGCTGTACACATGTTGAATTTAATTGAATTTACCTGACCCTTTTCCAAATAAATTGAGACTTGTGGTTTGCATTGGAAAAATTAGAGAATAGATGCCAGAGTGATTAATGAGTTATGCTTAAATATAATGTTGTTCTTCAGACGTTTCCTGAAATATCCAAACCATACACCCAACTTGGGCAGAATGTAGTAAATGAATCATTGCACAATGTGAAAGGTTTCTTTCTGATTCAAATTGTAAGGCAAGAATCTGTACTGATAAAATCCAAATGCATTTGCCAGTCTCCACCAGATTAAAACGGTTGCTGAATACCTTTCTTCTTTCACCAACTTGTCTGTACATAAAAACATGGCATTCATTTTATTAGATTCTTTTGTCTGCGAAATTAAGAGCAGCAAAAAAACTGAACTTCCTGGTTTTACTTCAGGAAAGGTGCCCGGGCAAAGTTTTCATAAGTTATAAGTCTTTTGTCACATTGCTGCCCTTATCTTGCCAACATCATCGCCTTGGCTTGATAGTGCACAGGTATTGGAAAACAGCCCATAATGTCCAGAATCAGCAAGTTCCAGTTCAAAAAGCCTCTGGGCAGAAAGTTGTCCAAGCTCAACATTACCGTGGGTTCTGCAAGCTCCAAGCAACGAACCCCATATTCGAGCATCAGGTTTCAAAGGCATGTCCATGATAAGATCATGTGCTTGTTGCAAATGGCCTGATCGACCAAGTAGGTCCACCATGCAAGAGTAGTGTTCCAGTTTCGGACTAATATGGAATTCCTTCACCATAGAACTAAACAAATTCCTACCTTCCTTCACCAGCCCTCCATGGCTGCAAGCAGACAAAATAGACACAAAAGTTGCTTCGTCTGGCCTGATCCCCTGAGCTTTTTGCATTTGACGGAACAACTCAAGCGCCTCATGGGATTTTCCATTCATACCTAGTGCCGATATCATTGTGTTCCATAGGACAGTATCCTTTTCCTTTGATTCCAGGAATAAATCACAAGCAGTACCTAAACTTCCACATTTTGCATACATGTCTACAAGGGCTGTAACCACAGAAACATCACTGTGCAGGCCATTATGGAGAACAATGTTATGGAGTCGTTTGCCTTGCTGCAAAACTGATAACATGCCACAAGCAGGCAGAACGGATTTCATGGTTGCAGAGTTTGGTGGAACCCGGGAGTTCTGCATTTGGTCAAAAAGCTCCAATGCTTCGGCTGCATAACCATTTATCACACAACCTCCAATCATGGCATTCCATGTGATTACATCTCTCACATTAGCTCTTTCAAAGACCTTCCTTGCCATGACTATGTTCCCGCACTTGGCATACATATCCACAAGAGCAGTCCCCATAGAAACATCAGATTCGAATCCAGATTTGTGCACATACGCATGAATGTTAAGGGCTTCGGCCAAATCCCCAGTCCAAGAACAAGCGCAAGGCAAACTCAGCAGAGTCACCAGGTTTGGCTGCACATCGTAGCATTTCATTTGCTTAAACAGCATCAAAGCCTCCTTTGCCATACCGTTTTGGACATGCCCAGAGATGATGGTGCTCCATGACACTACATTTCTTTCCTGCATCCCCTCAAATGATTGCCTTGCTAGTCCGATCTCCCCACATTTTGAGTACATATCCGTGAGTGAAGTTCCAACAAAAACATTACTTTCTTCAAAACCCAGTTTGATTGCAGTGCCATGGACGCATTTCCCACAAAGTAAATTGGAGCCGGAGCATGCAGAGAACAAACCCACAAAAGTTGCAGGATCAGGTTTGATACCCAAGGTTTGCATATCATGGAAAACTCTAAAAGCCTCTCTCGTGCTACCCTCCTGTCCAAATCCTGAAATAATGGCATTCCAGGATGCTGCTGCCTTCTGCGAAACCCCATGAAACACTTTAACAGCTGCACGGAGATCTCCACATTTGGCATACATGACAGCAAGGGAATTCATGACGGAATCATCCAAATCTAGCCCAACTCGAACAGCATAGGCATGTATCTTTCTACCTTCGCATACCAATTCCTGCACATCACACCCCCCCAAAGCAGCAACGATTGTCACAGCATCTGCTTGTAAGTCATAACCCTTCAATTCTTGCAGGAGGCCTAATGCTTCCTCTGCTTTGCCATTGTGAGCATACCCTGAAATCATGGCAGTCCATGAAACCAGACACTTATCAGAGATCTCATCAAACACAACACGAGCAGATTCAAGGCAACCAAGATTGGCATACATGTGAAGAAGGGAGGTGGCCACAAAGCCATGGCGCTCAAGCCCAGAAGCTACTGCAAAGCCATGTAACATCTCACCCTGGGACAAAAAATAACATGGATCAGAAGAATCGGCAACAACATTCTGTAAAGCTGTAAATAGTGCCACCAGAGTCACAAAATTAGGTTTACACTCAGAACAGCAACGCATCTGGCAGAACAGTGCCATGGCCTGATCAAAATTTCCCTGCTGAGCATGCCCAGAAATGACCGAGGTCCAGGAAACAACATCTCTCACAGGCATTTTCTCAAACACCTGCCACGCATCCTCCAAAGCTTGGCATTTTACATACATATTAACAATGGCGTTTGCCAGCGGGAGCTCAAGGTCGAATCCCTGAGAGCAAATTTGCCGATGCAGACGCCTGGCATGTTCCAAGTCGCGGAGCTTCGCGCAGGCTCTGATGGCCGAGAAAAACGAGAATTTGTCGAGGCGGATGCCGGATTCCGTC
>MNCI01026334.1:588002-640641 GCA_015680685.1 Gnetum montanum | reverse complement strand
GAACTTTATGATAAACCTTGCAGCATACAGATTAAGCTAATTAGTAATTAATTATTGTTGAATGTTTAATGCTTTCCTAGTTAATTAATCTCTCTCTCAACCTTCGATCCTCTTAGTTAAGTACACTCAGTACAACCACTTCGAGCATGCGTGTAGTGCTTGGTAACCCAGTAACGATTAGCGTTTGGTAATCCCAGCAGCGTTGCACTGGTTCAGGATGTGTACGGCAAGTGGGAACAGATACTAGTGTTAGGAACCATTAGAACTTTGTTAATGAATAGTTAATGTAAGTTAGTCACTTAGTTCTCTTTCCCTTTCCCTTATTAGCATAAGACATCAAAAAGATAAAAGTTATAAAAAATCATATACCTCAAGCTTACTTAACCATACAACCGTGACAATACAAGTAAGTTTGGGAAGACAATGATTGATTAACCCTAAGTGTTCTATTAAGGCACGTAAACACTTAGTCCTTGGAGTTCGACCGGATTGCACGTGAAACGCTCCTATTCGTATGGTTGAGTGTAGGGGTACCTCGCCACTCATCAAGAGTTTTCAGCTTGACAAATCGTGCATTTAGAGCAATAAACTCCTAAGAAGTGAAGCCTATGTCCAATGGAAAGGCCTGGATGAATCAAGGACTAGAAAAAGAAATGATGCTTTAGGTTGGGCCTTGGAAATCCATACACGATGAAAAATAGCTTTCCAATGGTGATCCTCAAGTTGCACATTCCATCTTCTATTTAAAGTGGAAAATTGGAATTCTTGCAAATGAAACCAAGATTTGGCTTTAGAAAGGTAAAGGGGTTGCAAAGGGGAACCATTAAGCCAAAACTAGTCATCATACCAAGGAGTATCATTATGCAACTTAGGAACTCCAAATTTGGAGAGAACATGCTCAATGTGTTGATAAATAGGAGTATCTTGTCTTTGAAACCCCCATTTAACTCTTGCATATTGCCAAGAGAGGACAATAAAATCATTTCTAATAGAAAATGATTGGCCAACAAGATGGAGATTGTGATTAGCAAAGCGATTGGCTTGGTCAGAAAATTTTTCTTATAAATAGCCCAAATTCTTTTGGAAAATAGGTGACCACCAAATGATGTGCATCGACAAAGAGTTCAAGCTCAACTAGGTAGGTTTCCATTGCAAAAAAACCTTTAATTTGACTCCAACACTACCAAATTTGCTTGAAAAGGAACAAACCTATAATCTTCTAAAATCCTTTGCATATGATCCAAGTGCTCTAATGAGTATTTTTCCATATGTGGTGATTACCAAGACAAGAAATATTATGCCTAAATAGAATCTTCCAAGCTTTGTTACCTTCTATATAGCGAGTAACCCATTTAGAGGCCAATAGAATACTTTGGTGTTCAACAGAGAAAAGGCCCTAGCCACCATGATCCTTATTTAAAATGCAAATATCCCAAGCAACTCAATGAAAAGATTTGTGATTATCATTACACCCCCCACCCCCCCAAAATAAAAAATTCTTGAAAATTCTATCCATGCTCTGAAAGGAATATTTAGAAGGAGCCATGAAAAAAGAGTAGTACACATGAGTGGAGCTTAGAATATGGTTGGCTACGATAAATCTACTTGCAAGAGATAAGGGTTTGGAAGCCCATTTCAAAGCCTTCTATTTCACTTTTTCCACCACATTATTCCATAAAGTAGTGGGAGTAGAGAATAAAGCTATCGGAATACCCAGAAGGGTGAAAACATTTGGAGGAGAAAGCCACTTGATATTATAATTATAAGTCCAAGTAGGCCTTGGAGAGAAGCTCGGTCGAATAGCTTGCATTTTGCTCCAATTAATTTGGGCTTCTGAGGCTCTACAATAAATGTCAATGCAATCCAAGGTAGTGTTAAAATTGTTATGGTCCTCAAGCAAAGTGAGAAAAGTGTCATCTGCAAACTTGTTGTAAACAAGATCCTTACCATCTTATATAAGAGAGATACCTTTTAACCTCATAGAATCGCTGTGAGCTCTAAGAACAACTCCAAGAGCATTAGCAATGATGATAAAGAGATAGAAAGCTAAAGAACATCCCTATTGGACAGATTGTTGAAGCCTAATAATCTTAGAGAAGGTTCCATTAATACAAATAACTGAAGAGGCATCCGATAAAAGAAGATCAATGTGACCATCAAAAACATTACCTAAGTTATGATGCTTAACAACACTTCTCAAAAAAAGACCAATCGAGCATGTCATAAGCTTTCACAAAAGCAAGCTTAAGAAGAAAGGATTTTTGATCAATGGAAGAAGCCCAATGCATACCCTCAATAGCAGTAATGAAATTGTCTAAGATATACTTGCCTTGAACAAAACTATTTTCCTCTTTGCTAATGAGTTGAGGAAGAAAAGATTTTAATTTATTAGCTATAACTTTAGCAACAATTTTGTAGATAACATTTCAAAGAGTAATAGGGCACTAGTTGCTAATGCACATACGATGTCTTAACTTGGGTAGAAGCTTAATAATTCCAGCATTGATAACTTTGCCAAAAGAACCTTTCATAAGAGCTTCCTTATACACACTATAGATAGTATCTTGAGGAGTGGACCAGAATTTTTTGAAAAATTCGATAGGAAGACTGTCCATACTAGGGGCTTTGCCATCATGATGTTGCTGAAGAGCCTTACAAAGATCTTGTTTAGAATGAAGAGTAGCATCACCAAAGATGGAATAATTAAAAGGAGTAGTAACTCCCAATCAATTATTTATTGCAATAGGATCAATATCTTCTTTATAGAAAATAATAGAGAAAAAAATCAAAGAAATCCTATAAAATGTTAGTCTTGGAAGTAAAGATATTATCTTCAACTTGAATAGCTAGAATTTTAGGGAAGGGAAGTCTCCCTTTGAGGAGATAAAAAAAATCTTTAGTAGCTTGGTCACCCATATGAAGCCAAGAAAGACGGGCACAAAGGTAAGCACCTCTAACTTCATGATGATCCATAATATGCATGTTCTCCTTGGCGATTTGCAAATGATAGAACTGAGCCTCAATAGCTTCACCTCTATTAATAGTATTTTGTAATAAGGAGACTTCCTTATGAAGGTTGGACTTATGAGAAGTTATTCGACAAGCCACCATTTTACTTGCATGTTTGGAAAAACGCTATGGACGAGTACAAGCATTAGTCCACCAATCTATCCAACCATCATCACTAGTGAGTTTAGGATGTAAATTCCAAATTTGCTTCAAGAAAGAGAACATAGAGCTACTATGAAGAAAGGCATTGTTGAAAATATAGAGATCATTGGAAGAGTGGGAGTAGCTAGAAAGGGAAAGAGACCAGTGAATAAGATAATGATTTAACAGAACTTGGGTATAATATGCTTGAACGGGAGCACCATTGGTGGTAGTAAATTGGATAGAAGCATTCACAGACATGTAGACTTGATCCAACCTAGAAGAAATAGGAATCTTCTTATCTAGCATTATTTTAAGTAAACTAATTAGAAGTACTAGAAGAGGGGTAGTTTTCATTAACTTCCTACAAATTTAATTTCCTCTTCAATGGAAGCCAAAAGGAAAATGCATTATTGTCTAAACCACCTCTCTAGCCTCCAAAATTATCCTTTGGATTTTCAATCATATTAAAGTCTCATGCAATGATCCAATTGGCTATAGGTAAGTTATGACCATGCCAGTTCCAAAAAAGCTTATGGTCATTTAGGCTACAAGAAGTGTAAACAGAAATGAAACCCAAAATTTCATTAACATACTGTAATCAAACTCAACAATAATGTCCCAAATTATTGCAACCATGATCAATAATAGACTCCTGTCACTTATTATAAAGAAGAATCATGACTCCACTTTTACCATGTTCATGGTTAGAAGAGACATAATAACTATTGGGAAAAATACTCTTACAATAAGTTTGAAGATGAAAACCTTGAATTTTAACTTCTTGAATAAAGGCAACATCTAGGTAATACCTACAAATATAATCTTAGATTATATATCTTCTATGGGAATTTGAGAGTCCCTTAACATCCCATGAGAGACACTTCATTGTAATTGTGAAGATGTAGGAGGATCTCTATCAACTTAAAGCCTTAAAAGAATTCTTGGACCCAAAGCTATTTACTATAGGATGACAAGCACCTAATCTTCCACTAGTAGAATGATTATCATTAGCAACAATTGAGGATTGGTACCCTTTAGGAAAATTGCTAAAGATAGGATTATCACGTGTGACTGAGGCATAAGATTTCCGAGTAACTCCCAACCACTAGTAGCTTCTTTTGTAGTCCATTTTTGGTTTTGAGGATTCTTAATAGCATTAGTAGCTCAATATTCATGTCTTCATCATCTGTGATCTTGGGGTCTAGAGAAGAAGGATTATTTAGGCGATGCATCTTAACAATATCATTACATGGATCTAAACATATATTTTTATCATTTAATTCTTTACTAACCTATTTAGCTAAAATTCTCTCAGCTTCAATCTTAGTTAGTAGCTTTGGACATTAAGTTTTCCTATGATTAGGATCAAGGAAATAATAACAATTATTAGGAAGCATAAGATATGAGATCTTTTACATGAAAGTCTTTCCTTTAACATTAAACTCCAACTACTTTGGTCGTTGCTTTTGCATATTAAGTTTGACATAAACTTCTTGAGTTAGTCTCAGACAGAAGCTTGAAAAGGACTCCATACCAATAATCTCCTCAATATGCATAGCAAGAATGTCAACATGTGAAAGAAAATGTGATGGACGTTCTAGAAATTTAATCTAAACTTGCAAAATATTTTTACTTTCTTTTTCCAAGTCAACATTCTCCTTCCAGGTTTGAAGCACTAAAAAGGATCCATAAACATTCCAAATAGATTGTTGTTTTACAAAGCTTGCCATAGCCTTGGTTTCAAAAGCAAAAAAAAAAAAAGAAAAAAAAAAGAAAAAAAAAGAAAACCCTTTCTTAATATTAGAAGCTAGGGTTAATATAATATTTCTTGGTTTCCAAAAATTTTTAACCCAATCTTGGAAAATTGAGGTAGGAGGAATCCTACCAGTAAAAAAACCAATTTGTGTAAAGTTGAGTAAAGGTTTGGACTATTTGATCAAAGATGTTTTTAGGAAATTTGAAATGCAAGACATTATCATTATCATCCATATTAGTAGTATTCTCATTGTGTTGTGATACGTTGTTGGAGGAATCCATTATCTTTCGTTTTTCCCTCCAACATCAGAGAGCGAAGAAATAATTTGGGTCATGTAAACCTTGAAAGGCCTTAGCTCAAATGCTCTAAGGAATTAAGAGTAGAGCAGCAAAAAACAAAAAAAAACCAGGAACAGACTCATTAGGACAACTATTCACAGAGGACAAGAAGCAGGCTCAGGCAAGGAAGTTGAACCTACAGGTCAAAGGAACAACAACAAATCCAAGCTATAGAGATCAATCACATGTCTAGAATAGTGCAACAAACACTCTGCTAGAAACTGCACCACTTAACTAGAAACACCCCACCAAGCTCAGCTACCAATAGATACTTTTTCCACTGAGAAGATCCATTAAGCAGAAAAAATCGACATCGTGCCGAGAGAGCTTTTTCTGGACAACTCATGTTGTGCCAAGAAAAAGCTATCATTGAAACGTAGATTCCAGAAGCAAAGACCTCAAAAATCATAGCCAACTAATCACTATCTACCATATAATCCCAAACCAACAATGGTCACGTGCTTTGAGCCTCAGCCTTGACCATGTGTAACAATAGAGGATTGGGAATAGCATCGAATAGTAGAGGATCAAGAATAGCAACCATGTCTTAAATCCACCTATTATAGTTTTGCTTATTCAGTAGACATTGTCATGTCCCAAAAATCTCTTGATGCCCAATGCTTCATGTATCTTGGATATTCCCTTACAATCACAATTGCCATTGCTAATGCCTTGCAAATAAGAAAGAATCATATATAGAAAAATAACTTTAAAATATCATTTCTTGAAAGATTTGAACTCTCGTGGGGAGACCACATGAATATAGTGTGGTTGTTTTAATAATATTTTGAAATAATAAAGGGTATATACTCATCTTAGATTAACATTAATTTGCATTTATTAGCACATTTGGATGGCACTTGTCATTCCCTTCCTATATTTTTCAAAGTAGAGGAAATGTTCCTTCTTTCACCACTTTTTTCTTAAGCTTAACCTTTTTGAAAGCTACATTCTTAATTATTTTTATTCAATTTTATATTTCTACATTCTCTTTCCATCTTTTCTAGCATCTTGCATAATAATTTTTCCTTGGTGGCACCTTATGCACAACAACATGATGAGGGTGGCATTTGATGAAAATGGCAACATTTAATGAAAATAGCTAGTAGACATTTTAGGCATGTATGGGTGTGTTCGACATGTTAAGGAAATAACATTTAGGTTATTGATATTGACTATTCAGTTAATGGTCAAGTATTGTGAAGGGTGTAATTTTGTACTTGACTCACATCACTTGTAATTATTCATGTAGTCAATATCAGTAGGAGTTTATTAAACATGATTTTCAAGAAGGAAACTAATATGGGAATAGCTAGTACTTCATAGTTGACTTCAGAGTTTGTCGATCAATACGTTGTAGTTAAAATCATATCTTATTTAGGGTGATGATAGGGAGCTTAGGCCTTAGGATGACTCTAGGGTTGAACCAGTCATAATGTCACTCAATAGTTAGTAACATGACATTTATGAAGGTTTTGTAATTGAGTAGTTGTACATATGTCATATATGAGGGTTGGCCTAGATAGGTGAGGCATTATACCAAATAGTTCTTGTTGCAACTGAAAATCTTGGTTGTTGAAAAAAACCAAAGATCCTCAGTGCATCAGTTCTTCAACCCATGAATCCCCAAGGCCTCTATGAGGAAAATGGAATTCAGGGCACCCTAGCTAGTCTGATAAATCAACTAGGGACTTATGAAATGAAAAATGTAGAAATACAAATATATCCAAATAATGCACAAAAAATAAATTTATTTTGAGCACAAATCTCAAAACTTAAAACTTTATCAAGGAAAAATGAAGAGTAAGAGAAATGTGTATAAATGGTGCCTAGATGAGTAGAAAGAAGGTTCACTTATGTAGGAGTTCAAAGCCCATTAAAGCCGATGTGATTTACTCCATGATCTGGGTGCTAAGCCACTCTTGATGCTATCAAACCTTTCCCACTGCAACCTTAGATATGTAAGTTGGGTCACTATTGGGAGGGGCAAGAAAAGTAAGAAATTTGACTGCTAGATTATTCCATGCCAGGGATTGGAAGGCCCAAAGATGCAGCTTTGACATCGAGAGTTCACAAATCTTAAGGCTATAATGCTTCCATGTTGGGGTTCAAGAGAATGCAAGTATGGGAACTTGCAGAAGCTCTTGAGTGCTTGAGAATGCCCCAAGTGTGGAATTAGTGCTTGGAAAATTTCTTAACCATATGAAAAATTGTGGAATTGCCAAAGTGTTTGTATGCCAAAAGTTGTTGAACCTTGCTAAAAATTGCTAAACTTGTAAATGGTGTTTAAGGTTGGCTTTTATAGGTTCTTTGGGCCATGAATGGGGTTGCAAAATGATTGTAAATTGGTTGCAAATTGGCTACCAAAATATAGGTGAGATGGGTGCCCAAATTTGGGGGGTTATTGTACATAGTAAGTGCTTCCTCCCATGGCCATTTCATTTACTATAAATAGTAACTAGGGCACACCTTCCACATTGGAGATGAATCTTCCATGCTGAGCTCTCCATCATGCTTGTTGAAGTGGTTGATCAATGTTGAAGTGCATGAAGTGATGAATTTTGGATTTTTTGCCTTCCATGTTGGGGGATGAAATTTTCCATACTAGAGGTGAAGAGTCCATGCTAGGGAAAACTTCCACACTGAGGGGGGAAGGTTTCTAGGCTATGCATGTGCTTCCAGCATAGAAAAGTGTATACCTTTGATCATTGAATGTCTAAGTTCTAGGTCATGAGCTACCATCATTCCTTTGATCAAATCCTTGTACTCTACCATGTTGTTGGTACATAGGAATCCAAAACGATAGGAAAAGGGTCAGATCTCACTAGATGGAAGTGTTACAATGGTAGCAACACTAGCCTCATGGGTAGTTGAAGCTCCATTAAAGTGCATGACCACTTCATAATCCTTTAGTACTTGGCTAACTGCATTAATGCATTCATTAGGGAATTTAGGATCTATGGATGTTTGGTCATCAACAGGTGAAACTATGAGTTGTATGGCTATAGTTTGATCTTTCGTTGAGGACTGAGAGACATAATGAAGGTCGAATTTCATGGTTATGGATTTCCATTGGGCTATATAGCTACTTTCATAGATGTTGGTTGTTATGGCTCTAAGTATGTTGTCCTTGCAAATGATGTTGACTTGGCTTTTGAAGAGGTAGTGTCTGCATTTCTTAAAAAAGAAGACTAGTGCTAGGAAATACTTCTCTTTCTCCATGTATCAGGTCTTGTAGGCTACTAATGCATGAATAAGGTAGTATATAGGAATTTTTGCTTTGTCATCACGTTTTTGATAGAGTAGAAAGGCAATGGATGTATTAGAGATGGCAAGATAAATGTAAAATGGTTTATCCTCTTGTAGAGGATAGACTATTGGTAGTTGTGTCAACTCTTGCTTAAGGTTCTCAAAGGTCTCTTGGCATTGAGTTTTCCACTCATAGTGAACTCCTTTCTTAAGCAAGTGTTTCACAGGCTATAACTTATTTGTAAGCCTAGTGATAAACCTATGAATAAACTATAATCTACCTTGTAATCCCCAAAGCTCTTTGAGGTTGGTAGGCACTGCTAATTTGGATATGGCCTTAACCTTATCAAGATCGATGCATATTCCTACTTCAAAGACTACAATGCCAAGAATCTTTTTGGTCTTGACATCGAAGATATACTTCTTAGGATTGAGCCTAAGATCATATTTAAGGCATTTTTAAAGCACAAGATCTAGGTCATTACCATGATTATTGGCTACCTTGGACTTCACAACTATGTCATCTACACAATCATTAAGCAAACCTAGCATGTAATCATTGAAGATATAGGTCATGGCTCTCTGGTATGTTTCTCTAGCATTCTTAAGGCAAAAAGGCATGATGGTATAACAAAAGGTACCCCATGGAATCATAAAGGTCATGATAAGTTGGTGCTCTAGGTTGATCCTAATTTGGTTATACCCCAAGAATCCATACATACAGGACAACAAGGCATGTTCGATCGTAGTATTGATAAGTTGATCAATACTAGCCAAAGGGAAGTCATCCTTGATAGTTGCTTTATTTAGGTCTTGAAAATCAATGCAAATATGGATATTCTCATTTTTATTAGGGACTGCCACTATGTTAGATACCCATTTTGCATAATCGATAGCCCTAATGAAACCTGCTTAGTAGAGTTTTGAGATTTCATCACAAACTACCAAGGCCAAAGCAAGTATAATTTTACAAACTTCTTACTTAACTAGTCTAATGCTAGGATCTAGTATGATGTTGTGTTGGACTAGACATGGGTCTAGGCCTGGCATATCCTCAGATGACAAAGCAAATACATTAATGTTGCTTTGCAAGATCTTGGTGATGTCTTGAGCATATTGAGGTTCTAATGAGGAACTTAGTTTAAGGGTTTTCTCCTCACCACTATGTGTTGTGATAGGAACATCAACCAGAGAGTCTTCAGTTATGTTGCTTGCCTCTAAGTCAAGGGTTTTGGCTAGGTTTTTAGGCCATTCTAGAGGTTTCTCTATTGAAGCTATTTGGTCTAGAAGACTCTCAGGCTCAAGATCTAGGCAATTAGGGTCAAAACATCGTTCAACATCATTGTGAGGTCCATGTAGGTAAGAAGATTTGCTCCTAGGTACTCATACTTTGATCTTGCATGTCAATTAAAAGCATATTAAGTGGCACCTAGGTAAAAGTGAATAAATAATGCTAAAATGCTATAAAAGACATGTAAATCTAATGTAATCAAAGCCATCCAAGATCATCAATGAGGTAAGGAAAATTTGGCAAAGTGCAATAGAGGTGAACAAAGATTACATAAAGGTCAAGCAAGGGGAAGTATACGAAGTAAGGCTACAAATGGTTAATAAATGCCACAATTTCACTAGTTTTAGGCCTTCATGGGCCATCATGCCAGTTTAGAGTCTTAGTGGACTATGATGCCAGTTTAAGACCTTAGTGAGCCATGGTCATATGGTGTTAAATAGTGGCTAGGAAAGGTCAGAATCCATTATTTGATACCATTTAAAGGCTAAAAAAAGGCAAATAAAGCTATAATAAGGTAAGTAAAGAACACATAAGGCTGTATAAAGGCCATAGAAGGTCAACAAGATCAACAAGGCAACACAAGTCCAAAAACAAGCCAAAACATTACGTGATAAGGCAAAAATCAAGCAAAATAGGCTATATATGGTAAAATTTTTCTAATATAGGTAAAAAATGATTAGGTTTTGCTAGTTTTAGGCCTTATTAGGCCATGTTTTGAAGCTACAAGGCTATTAGGTGAGTTCAGACATCAATCAGTGCTATTTGGACCAAAACATCAAGTGTTTTGAGGCTCCCATGTTGGGCTTAGCATGGAAATAGGAATCCTCAACATGGAAACCAAGGAAAATAGGTTTTGGGGTGTTCATAGGTTCAAAATTAAGGTTTTGGGACCTTCCCAACACAACGTAGGGTCAGATCCTTCAAAACTAGGCACTCTAGAGGTTTGTAAAGGTCCAAAAGCAAGTTTTGGAGCCTTCCCCCTTTGTTTCCATGTTGGCAAACATGGAAGAAAGGGGGTCAACATGGAAAACAAAAATTCAAGCCAAAATGGAATAAAAAATAGTCAAATAAGTGGTTGGGACCTAAATCTAGAGGCTATGCATCCCCTAGCTTCATTTTGAGGTAGTTTTTTGAGTGCCAAAACATGTCGAAATGGCTTCCCCCCTTCTTCCACACTAAGCATAGTATCCTTAGTGTTGAAAAAATAGAGGGACACTTTTTTTATGAATTAAAAGTGGTTTAGGGACATTTTGACTAGGTTTCTAGGCCCTCAGGGTTGTATACTTTGATTCTGCAAGTTTCTGGCTAATTTTGGACATATTTGAAGGTTTTTTAAGGGTACTTAAAGTCATCCACCATATTTCCACACTAGGGAAGTTACTCCAGCATGGAAGAATGGGGGGAATAGGTTTTGGAGGTTGAAATGAGGTTAGACAGGCAAAATCTTGAGGCTATGAGGTCCTAGGCTTCTTCGGCATAGATCTTTGGCTTTTGGGAGTATACTCTTATAACCAAAAGTGCAAAAGTAGCATTTCCACCTTATTTTCATAATGGGAAATTTACTTTAGCATGGAAGAAGCAAGAATCCTAGATCTAGGCTAATTTGGATCATAATTGACTATGTATGTTACCTTCCAAAGTTGCCAGGGCCAAGGGCAATGTTCCCATGTCAAAATTTGGAAGTTTTGAGCATCCCTAAGTGGTCTTTTTAGCTTCCCCCATTTTTTCCATGTTAAGGATGATAAGCTTAATGTGGAAGGCTAAGGGAAAATAATTTTTTGGCCATCTGGGATTAGTCTTGTGAATTTTAAGGGCTTCAATGGCTGCTGCTAGGGCTCTAAAGTGCATGAAAACTTATTTAATGTCATTTTGAGGTGTTTAGAAGCCCCAAACAAGTCCCCCCTTGAGTTTCCACACTAGGGATACTATCCTTAGTGTGGAAAAATGGATCCTCAGTGTGGAAGAATCATGCATCTTAGATCTAGGCCAATTTTGACCTCAATCAATTGTGCATGTTAGCCTCTGAGGCTATTGGGGTTGAGGACTAGGGATTCATGTTACGTTTTAGCAATATTGGGTATTTCTAAGCATTTTTTGGGATCCACCCATTTTTTCACACTAGGACTAAAATGTTTAGCATAGAAAACTAGGTGAATCATTTTTTGACCTTTTGACACCAATTTCTTAATGTTTGAAGGCTCCAAAGGATGTCAGTAGGGTCCTAGAGTGCATGCAAGTTTAGTTAATGTTGTTTTGAGGTATTTATGTAATAAAAATAAGTCTTCTCCTTTATTTCCATGTTGGGTAGCATAAATGTGAGAATTCCTAGTTTGGAAACACCATAAAACTTAGATATAGCCTAGTTTTGACCTCAATTGACCATGCATGTGTGCTTTTGGGGCTACCGAGGTCAAAGACTAGAGTTTGGAGTTAAAATTGGTCAGTTTGTAGGTTTTGCAAGAGGTTTTTAAGCTTCCCCCTCTTTTTCGATGCTAGGGATGGTATGCTTAGTGTGGAAAACTAGGGGAAAATAAATTTTTATCCCTTTGCATCATTTTGGATCATGCATGTAGGTCCCTTNAAATAAATTTTTATCCCTTTGCATCATTTTGGATCATGCATGTAGGTCCCTCAGGTTGCTAGTGATGATTATCAATGCCTAGTGTCAAAATTTCACTATTTTAAAGATTGATGAGTGGTTTTTGATGTTCCCCACCTTTTTCCATGTTGAAGCTTCCATGCTTAGTGTGGAAAATTAGGGGAAAATATTTTTGGCCATTTGTGGTCACTTTCGATCATGCATGTAGGCTTCTAAGGTTGTTGGCATTGATTGCTGATACTTGATGTTGTAATTTGGTTGTTTCAAGGGTCATTAGGCAATCTTTCGGGTTCCTTCCTTTTTTCCATGTTGAGGCTTTCATGGTCAATATTGAAAATTGGGGGGAAGGACTTTTTAGCTTTTGATGGTTACTCTGGCTATGCATGAGTGTTCACAGTATTGCTAGCATTGACAATTAGTGCCTAAGGTCAAGATCAGGTCATTTTGAAGGTTATGAGGGGGTTTTCAGGCTTTCCCCCTTCCATCCATGCTGAGGGAGGAAGGCTTAACATGGAAGACATCTCCCTCAATGAATAAAGTTAGATCTAGGCTAGATCAATAATTAATAGACCATGCATGTCAACTTTTAGGGTTACTGGTGCTGATGGTTAATGCTGGGTATCTAGATCCATTAGTTTGAAGGCCTCTACGTGCCTCATGTAGTCTCCCCCTTTCTTCCACACTAGGCATGGTGGCCCTAGTGTGGATGAGATGGGAATGGTAATTTTGTACCATATTTGATCACTTTTGGGGCTTTTGGAAGCTCCAAAGGGTTCTAGTAGGGTCTAAGGATAACTGGGCATCCAAAAATGATCATTAGGCAATTGATTTAGGTCATTTTTGGCTTCCCCCCATCTATCCACACTAAGGGTGAGAGGCTTAGTGTGGAAGAAGCCTCCCCCACCTTGGAAAACATCAAATCCTTAATTTTGAAATATTTTGACTAGGTTTGGTGGAGTTTCAAGGCTACTAGAGATGCTTGGAGGGGTTCTAGGTCATGTGGGACTTGTTTTGAGGTCAAACTTGGGCTAGGTAGATGTTGGGATGTAAGAATGGGTGTTACCCCCCTTCTTCCATGCTGGGCACTATTGCCCCAGCATGGAAACCCATGATATCTAGCTTTGTTCATGTCTCACCCACTTTTGGGAATCCAAGGTTGGAAAAGGTAGGTTTGGGTTACCAAAAATAGCAAAATATTTGTAATTCTAATGATTTTGCAAAATAGGAGGCATGTTTCCATGGTGGGCATGGTATTTGCAGCATGTATGCATGGGGGCTAAGGTTTCCATAAGGTTTTAAGTGTCAAATTAGAAATAAGCTCCAACATTGATGCAATTTTTGGTCAAAAGAGAAGGTGCAAGGTGGGGTCCATAATCCAAAAATTTAAAATTTTCAAAAGTAAAGTTGTTTCCCATCCAAAATTAATGTGAACTAGACTTTTCCCCCTTTGCACTTTAGTGCACTTGGAGTGATGATGCATTGAATTAGTAGTTGGTGTTTCAAGGTGTACATTTAGGTTTTAAATGTGATTTTATTATGAAATCTCATAAGTTTTTATCACAATTATTATTCTACTATCATAACACATTAGAGGAGAGATTTGGCAGAGGTTCTTATGGCAGCAATAACCATTTTTTAGTGTGGAGGCCTCCCATCTTCCTCATAGCTAGCATTGATCTCCCATCCTTCTTAGTTTTTAATAATTCCTAGTGTTGACCCTACCATGGTGTTAAAGCAATAAGGAGGAAAGAGTTAGAACCCTATGATCTAGAAGATGGATGAACATGCTTGGGAGCTAGAAGAAGTACCTAGGCCCATCTCCATTTATGATTCTTTTGTTGCTGCTCCCAAGTATGTAGTTCTACCTATTTTTGCCTTTGTTTTCTATGGGTTTTCTAGTTTTTTGCTTTCTATGTGTTAAGGCCATTTTCTCTAGATCTACTTTGGTGGAGGAATTAATATGTTATTTTGATGAAATCCCACCTCCTATTTTGGCTGCTTCTATGTAGATCTATAGTTGTTTCATTGCTTTAGCTTTCGTAGATTTGATTTTTAAAAAAGGGCTTGTTGTTTCATGCTCTTTTTTTTTTTTTTTAAAAAAAAATTTGGGGTGTGGCAATTTTTTCAGATCTAGGCCTTAGGATTTATTAAAATTAAATTCCAAAAAAATCCTACCCTATTATTTTGGTGAAAATTTTAATGGGTTTCAATGGTTTTAGCTAGTTCGATTGTTTCCATGGCTATATGAAATTTAGGTTTTAAGGTTTTTAATGTTTTGGCATGAAAAAGCAAGTAATGTTGTGTAATTTTTCTTGGGAGAATAGCTACACATTTATGAAATTTAAGGATATGGGCTTGTATCCCTTCATTTAGGCTTTCTAATGGATGTTGTCTTATTTAATTTGGATTCATGATGATGAAGTTATGGCTATTTTTCCAACGTTACGTAGTTAGGTTATTTGTGCTGCTTTTGTAATTTTATGCAATTTTGCAATTTTTTTTGTAAGAAAATGACAAAGGTTTTGGCTATTTTCTAGTTATGGTTGAGTAGGCTTTGGCTTTAGCTTTTCAATGGAGGTGGAATCACTCCGATTGAACTTAAAAAAATTTTCTATGAATTTTTTACTAAGCATGTGTAATAAGGATGGTTGTACCATTTTTAGATTATTGTCCAAATTGATGAATTTTTCTTGCCTAAGAGGAAGAGTTTTTAAATTTTTTCTAAGCATGGGTGCATAGGGATTGATTTAAAATTTCAGATGGTGATGAAATCACTTTGTTTAGAGCTCAAATGAATTTTTGGTAAAATTTTTTACCAACCTTATATGAAAAGGGGTAAATGTTGACAGTTATAGTTTTGGCTATCTTTTTTCATGTTTTATGGATATATGGCTATACTTTTCGATTTTAATGCTCATGGCTATAAGGTTCATAATCTTAGGATTCTTTTCATGGTAGAATCACTAAAATTGGAGCACAAAGGAATTTTTGATGATTTTTTTGGCTATGGTTGTGTTAACAAGGAAAAATTATGGTCATAGCACATTATCCATTTGGAAATGGAAGTGGTTGATATCTATAACTTATGTTTTTCTTTTGTCAACATGCAAAACTAATACTTAATGTTGTTTTTTTAAGAAGAGTAAAAGCTTTTTCTATTTTTAGCAAGCTTTACGGCTACATGATTTTTTCTAAGTTTATGATGTTTTTTTTTAAAAATTTGTGCATAGTTTAGATGCTTTTTCCAAATTTATGTATGCTTTGCATAATTTAGATGTTTTTTTTTCTAAACTTATGCTTGCTTTTTCTAAATTTATGTATAATTTAGATGTTATTTTCTAAATTTATGTACAACTTGCATGTTTTTTTTTATGCATAACTTAGATGCTTTTCTAAATTTATGCATAATTTAGACTAAGATTTAGTTTTGGGCTATAAAAATTGGGATATGAAGGCTATAAGATATGGTAACAATGATTTTATGGAATTGCTTAAGCTACTTTAGAAAAAACATCTTAGAGCTTTTTATAGAGCCTAATTTCACCTTTGACTAGATGTTTTATCGAAATTTGCTAAGTCTAATAGGTCATAATGTTTTTTACTTTTCATGCAAGGTCTTTTTGAGGCTTGTCCTTATCATAGTGGAGCTAGTTGGTCTCTTGTGCTACATTGGTCATCCCAAGACCAACACCCCACCACATGACATGCCTTTCGAGAAGCTCTTGTTATGGCTTTTGGCTTGGGGTAAGGGACTTCCTTGTCTACCTCCTTAGAAACTTTAGTGTGATGTTGTCGTCATACTTGTTTGTGGATTTAGCTGGGGTTGTTGTGGAGATCCTATTGGCTTGGGCATCAAGCTTGATTACTAGATACATTACTAAAAAGTTGCTTCCTAAGACCACAGGGGGACCAATAAATGCCATAAGCCCACGTTACCTTATGGAGATCTAAACGATGCCAAAGTATAGTCAGTATAATATTGATAATACTTTGATGGTGGTGCATAGAGCCCATACATTATTCCAGAACCCACCTAGCATTGTGTATCATCTACAGGGATAAACATGATTATTATAATTCTTTTATGCTTTTTGTTTTACTACTGTTCCTAAATTCATCGATTTTATAACTTCTTATAGGTACAAGGTCAATGATCAAATCCTTGTAGTGGCTCAAACTACTTTGGAAGAATTTACCAAGAGTTCTCAAATTAGAATTGTTGTGTATCAATAGTTAAGAGGGGACTTTGGTGAATACACCACCAGGTTTAACCATGTATACAAGAACTATAAGAATGATGGGACAATGCATAACAGGTGGGTAGATGTCAATAGCATGGATCATACCCTTGTAGCTGGAACCTCTACTCAAACCATAACGAAGAAGAAAAGGAAAGGTAAATGTAAAGGCTATAGCTTCTAGTGTTTTATGGCTCCAAGTGTTCTATTTCTTCACTTGGTTGTTAAAATTTTTCATGTTGATGCTAAAATTTGGTTATTGCTTCGCAGGACCTTCCACCTCAGCTAATGTCACTATACCAATTTTAGGTTCCAATCATTAGGATATCTTCATCCTAAAGTTTGGTGAGTTGACATCAAGACAATAGTGGCTAAAGGGACAGGTGCCTAGGTATGTTCAAATAAACATCTAGTGTGTAGGTTTTCTTGATGTATTCATGGCACTCATCCCTTCCATTCCTACTATGAAGATGTTGCATGTCATCAACTCCTTCGATGAGAAGGTTGGTCATTTTAGCACCATCATTCAAGGTGTGAAGGTAGATATGGATGTAGGTGTAGGCCTATTTCATGCTTTTTGGTGTCCCTATTGATGGGGCAAAGGTTCCCACCAGAACAATAAGGGAATTGAGCCATTGTGACAAAGTTCTAGAGTGGCTTGGTGTCAACATGGGCGACTTTGGAATTTTGACGGATAGTTTCATGAACCTTGATGCAAAGGAATCATATCCTTTGTTTAGGTCTCATGCATTTTCCAAATTGTTATCACAAAAGAGGTTAATCAACCTAGCACAAGGGTGGACCTTTATGAAGGTCCTGATGGAGGGCATCAAATTTGATTAGGTGTATGCTTTGGCTACTGGACTTTAGGAGGAGATTGTTAAACTCCATGCTGACACCTCTACAGTAATCCGTATGCACTTTGTATTTTTGGTAGGCTATCTAAAGAGGTTTGTGGAGTTTCTGATGGTGTATAGGAATGGACGATGGGTTTCCCAAGACCCAAGCCAACTTTCTAGGCTTTCAATAAAGCACATTTATCCAACAATGCAGGCCCAAAACCCACCAAAGGAAATGGATGATACGTTATTCATCACCAGTAAGAATCTTGATGTTAGGCAGTTTGAGTCTCATGACAGTACTAATGATGATGAGCCTCTCTTGTTTCTTGCTAGTGTTTAGGATGGTAGACGATAGTGTATGGAGGCTGAAGGGGTAGCTAGGAAGAAACTTAAGAGGCCTATGGAGGAGGTACCCCTAGCATTAGACCAACCTACCTCAAAGAGGCTTAAGCTTAAGCTTAGGCCATCATAGTAGGTAGTTGCAGGTATGTTTTTTTTTTAAATTTGGCTATTTCATGTTTTAAAGTTTATGGATACTTTATGGTTTCATGTATTAACCAATCTTCTATGTGCTATGATTGTAGACAAGCATCAGGATATGGCAACCCAAGTTGCTATGGAGGCAAAACAAAGATGTGTAGAAGAGGCACTCTGAAAGCAGCCTATGGTTGAAGGATTTGTTGATGTAGGTATAGATGATCTAGATACCTTCTCTAGTGAGGTGGTACTAGGTACCTATCCTATCATTATTCTTGAGGAGGAAGAGAAGGAGGAGTTAGGTATGCCTATGCCTTAATATTTTCGTTATATCTCATTGTTTATCTTTGGTTTTCATTTTAACCTTTCGATGATTGTTATGCTTATAGCTTATAGTAGTTCTTGAGCCATCAGTGTAAGGTCCTATCCCTAAGTTTCATGTGAAACCATGGGTAGAGACTCCAGAAAAAGTGAAGTTCATGTGTGGGATGGCTAAGAACATCATCGATCAATTGCATCAGGTTGCACCTGAGATAGGTAAGGATTTTGTTTTTTGTGCTTCAATCATAGACTTTACTTGCATTATGGCTATCATAGGTTGTGAATTATATTTTATGGTTGTATTTTATGCTTGTGTAGTACCTAATGTGGAGTGGAACCATAGCAAAGACATGGAGATAGACTCCTTGCCCAAGCTTCCCTTTCATGTATCTAGTGTACTCGTGAAGTTGTACAACATTGCTACTGATTTAACAATGTCGTCTACAAAAACTTTATGGAAGCTAGAGAGGTCCAGCGAATCCCTATGGGAGAAAGTTATGAATTAGAGATCTCTGAGACCATAAGGCCTTTGTGGAATCCCAAGTGGCTAACTCAAGGAAATTACAAACTAAGGAGATCATGTGCACCTGCTACTGGCATGTTGTTTGGGAAAAAGTAGCAGTCCTATGGGGAGATGGTAGAATAATGTATGCAGATGAACCTCATTTTCAAAAAGGTTGAGGATTGGAAGGATCATTGTGCTTGGGTCCTAGAGTGGGGAAGACACAAAAGGCCCACAAGTGACAGTATAAGGTGGATCGTAGGGCCTACCTAAAGTGGCTTAAGGAAGAGTTAGTTGAATGGTGCAAGAGAGAGCTATACATCTAGGGGATTTATGCATAGAGTGTTTATGAGCTTTCTATAAATACTATCACAGTGGAATAATCCCCTACTCTTCAGATTACCATTGTTGTAGGTGAGACCTCTACAGCTGCTGCTACCCATAAGTCTCCTACTTGGACTCTTATAGATAGGACTGACATTCTCTCTAGCATTGATCTTGGGGATGTTGATTGAGTCAACATGATGGAAGACTAGATCCTCCACCATTTGGAGGAAGGCATTCCCCATCTACCCCTAAAAGTAATGGAGCCAGAATGGGTTACTAACTGGCATATGTTGTTACATTTTAGGCCTTAGGAGACATTAGTAGCCCGAACAATGAGGTTGGGAATGATCCATCACTTCCTCTGTCGGATGCCACTCAGTAGCCTCCTTTAATTTAGCTTGTTGGCTATTTGTTTTTATTTTTATTGGTGATGTTATAGATGGTTGTTATTCTTTGACATTCTTGCCATACATTGTGGCCATGACTATGCATGTTATGGACATTTAAACTTTAAATTTAAATATTTGATTTCATTTTTGGGTATATGTATCTATAGTAAACATTTTAAATCTTGTAAACATTGAAAATGGCTATGTTGACGTTTTGGTTATAACATTAAATGACTAATTGAAAAAAAGAAGTGTAATAATAAATAAGATGTTTTCTAGTTTTAGGTCATCACGAGCATAGGTTATATTGTGTGATTGTGGCTATGTTGCTAGTTTAAGGCCATGGAAGGCCATAATGCTAATTTAAGATCTTAGTAGACCATAATGCCAGTTTAGCGTCTTAGTGAACAAGGTATGAAAGAGGCACTTTTTCGATGTTTAAAACATAAGGAAAAATAAAGAATAGTTGTATCAAATAGGTAAAAATGCAAATGAACTTAGGCTATATGCATAGGCTACGTGCATAAAGAGTAAAACAACAAATGCATAAAAAGATATAATAAACTGTAAAAGAATAGTAAGAATACATGGCTATCAATGCATCTAGTCATAAGGGCATGGGAAGGTTAAGGTAAACTTCACTTGTGTATATTCTTTCTAATCTTTGTAAGATTAGAAAGTGAGTAAGGCCTACTCTACACAAGCTTATATTTGCCATCCCCTTTGCTTACAATGTTAAAAGGGAGTTCATCCCATAATGCATCCTATTTTTTATCATTATGATTGTTGGCTTTCTTGAGTTGTTGCTCTTCATGGCTAAGAGCTTCTTCTTGAAGCTCTACTTTAGACCCTTACTCTATGTCTATGTTGTTGATAGCTAGGGGAACCACATTATCACTATGAATGATGATTTCATCTCCCTCATAAGGGAGGTGAATTTCTTGATGGATGGGAGAGGACACAACTTGTAATTAAGCCAACCAAGGTCTTCCCAAGATTAGGTTGGATCTTGGTGTTTCCTCCACCAAGAAATTGGATGTTGTGGGGAATTGCTCCCCAGCTACAAAATCCAAGGAGATAGATCCCTTGATAGCAACTATTGATCCATTGAAGGACTTAAGAGCTATAGTGGTTTTAGATTGTATTTTCTTAGTTAGGCCCAAGCATTCAACGATGGTACATGGGATGACATTGTTTGTGGCTCCATCATCAAAATGCACCCAATGTAGTTTAAATTTTCCTATGTGTATGGTTATGAATAAAGGGGATGTAGTTACCTCACCATTTTGGGGATTAACCTTAACTTTGATATCATGAAATGTTAAGGGTGTTGACTTCTCCTTCCTTGGTAAGGGAGGAATCATCATTACATGAATGGCTTCCTCGTTAGTGAGGATGTTCTTACTAATGGGGATGGAAGTCAACATTTTGACTAGCATCTCATGATGTGTAGTGGAAGTCATGATAAGGTCATATAAGCTTAAAGTTGTATTCTTTTGCTTGAGGGATTACTTAACTTAATCCATTGCATTGAGAAACTTTTTATCATTGGCCATAGGATTGTTGCCCCAGTTGTGCTTTACTTCCTCCATGCATCCCAAAATGTGAACATTAGCTTTAGGCAATGGCTGTTGTGGCTCTTCCTTGTTTTGGTTGTGGGCTTTTTGGTCCTCTTGTAGCTTGCTAGTTGAAGGGGTTAGGACAGAGGAGGTCATGGGTATAGCTAAAATGGGAGTGGGCTTTAGTGGGCCTACTCCCTTTTGTACCTCTATTTACTTATCTCCCTTGTTATTGGGCTTTTGGTTATGCTTCTTCCTTTGTTTGGCTAAAGTCTTTTGGTTATCAACCATTGGCTATGAGGAAGAGGCAATAGCATTGGCTACCATAGGGATAATTGTGCTATTGGTTGGGCTATGGCTAGTTGCATTGTATCGGGTTGGGGGATCTTGATGACAAAAGGTTTCCTCGAAGGCACTTGTGAAGGTATTCTTATGACAAAAGAAGTTCTTGAGCTATGGGAAGTTGAAGAAGCCCTTTCATTATAGAGGGGTACTTAAATCACAAATTGTTCTCTTGCAGGTCTCTGATTGTCATCAATATTGAATGTTAAAATAACATAAGGGCTATCATTAGCATTCAATGGATCTTTGTAGACCTACATCAACTAGTTTTGTGGTTGAACTAGATTGGAAGAATCTAAAACTAGCTTTCCCCTATCTATCATCCTTTGCAAGTCATCATTTAGCATAAGGTAGAAGTCTATGTCATGATCAAGCAGCTGGTGATAGTGGTAGAAGCGATCTAACTTGAAGTATATAGGTAGTTGTAGGTCATCCTTCCTTGCTCGAGTAGGATCCTTGGCTATTTCACATAGTTGCTCATGTTTCTTTTGAGCTATTTTGATCATTTATTTGTATTGCATGCACCCACTTCTTAATAGTTGGTATAGCAACCTGAATGGTCTTAATGGTAACGTAGTGTATTTGAAACTATCCTTCCTTTTGAAGTTAGGTCTATCTGTTATCGATGTAATGGTACTGTCCAAAATTATCGGTGCAAGGTTGGAATGAAACAAACACCAAGAGATCCTCGGAAGAATACAGAAGACCCTACCTTCGCTTGAGGGCAAGCTGGAATGGATGAAGGCAGACTGCCTTGAGTGGTTAGCACGCAGATCAAACAAGGACTTCCCCAACGTACACACTTTGCAATGCGTTGGGTTATACGTAAATGATGCACATTAACTGTAAACTGTAACGTAAATAGACACAATAATGTAAATGGGAATGTAAACGTAAATTGGAAAAACAAAGAAAACTGCAATAATTATGGGAAAAATGTAAGCTGTTTTGTATTGAAAAATTATTACAGTGTGCACCAGTCAGAACACAGTTGTGGATTGATCACAAGGTGGACGTTTAGCCCTGGTGGGTGATGATGGGTGTTGGAAGATGCAGGTTTTGGGTTGCAGGGAAATGCAGTGTCCAAGTTTGATGCCCAGCGTATAGAGGTTGATGCCTAGCGTACAAAGGTTGATGCCCAGTGTACAAAGGTTGATGCCCAGTGTACAAAGGTTGATGCCTAGATTTGCTAAGTATCTTGGTTCCAGTTTTTTTTGTCTCCTTTTTAAAAATTTTGAACCCGGATCTAGTGAAAAATCTGGGTTTTTATAAGATCTTGGGCATTAGATTCGGATCTGGAAGGAGATGAGTGGTTGTGAGGTGAGAAAAATTTAGATCGAGAGACAGGTGGTGCATTGATCGAGTGCAGGATACATTTCAATTGTACAACATGTAGCGTACACACTGGCGTATGAACGCCCAACGTATAGGCTTGGAACGCTCAAAAAACTTAAAATTTACAAAAGAATTTGTATGTTACAACAAGAATGATGTCTCTGGCTTTTGGATCTATGCTCTGGCCTGCTGTTTTTGGCCTCAGCATGTCTTGAAATGCTCTGGCGTGTGTTGGCATTTGCGTATAGCATTCAACGTATGAGATTGGGCGTCTAGCGTGTGTACGCTGGCGTATACACTCCATACGTTGGCGAGCGTATGGACCATAAATGATGCATTTTGGACCAAATTTTAACCTCCAAAGCCAATTTTGACTATAGAATTGAATGGCTCATGTCTTGAGGATGCTGTATGTCAAATTTGAGCTAATTTTTCCCTAATTTGGTGCTGTTTTGATGGACTTTGTGGGGTTGATGCTGGGCTATATGCTGGCCAGCGTATACAAGACTGTCCCTAGCGTATACACTTGAAAATGCATCATTTCAAGGTAAAAACTTGATTTTCAGGTGCCTGTGATGATGCTCAATAGTTTCCCTACCTCCAGGAGTCAATTTTAGGTGAAAATATTGCTCTTTAGTGCCTGTTTTGGGCCATTTTTGGTGGTATACGCTGGGCTATACGCTGGCCAGCGTATACAAGACTGTCCCCAATGTATACACTTGAAAATGCATCATTTCAAGGTCAAAACTTGATTTTCAGGTGCCTATGATGATTTCCAATAGTTGCCCTACCTCTAGGAGTCAATTTTAGGTGAAAATCTTGCTCTTTGGTGCCTATTTTAGGCCATTTTTGGTGGTATACGCTAGGCTATACGTTGGCTAGCGTATACAGGACTATCCCCAGCATATACACTTGAAAATGCATTATTTCAAGGTTAAAACTTGATTTTAAGAAGGCTGAGAGCTGCTGGGGACCTTGGGAAGGCCCTAGGGGGTCCAGATGTTCAATTTTGGCATGTTTTAGCTTATTTTTGGGGCCCAAAAGTTGCCATAAGCTGACCTGTACGTTGGCCAGCGTACAGCCCCACGTGAACATAGTGTACTTGGTCAAAACCAAGTATTTTGAATCCAAAACTTGAAATTCCTAATGCCAGATGCTAGTGTAGTCACCTATGGGTCCCATGGAACTTTTTCCTTTTTAATTATGCTCCATTCGATGCTGTTTTGATGCTCTGGAGCTTGGTCATTCTAGGGATGATCATGACTTAGCTCTATTTTCTGTCTAAAGGTGCTAGCCAAAATTTTATGGTGTTTTTAGTAATGGCCCTAGAGGTTGATGGTTGGTTATTATAGTCATTGGTGGGGACGTTGGGTGGATTGACCTTTGGCCCTTGGTTTATGATCTTTTTTTTCTTAGTTATAATTTCTATGGTCGTGTTGTTTTGTTTGCTCTTTTCTTTATTTCTCTAAGTGTGTTGGTTTTTATATACTATATAGGCTAGATCATGAGTGGCCTCTACAAAATTCTCTATATTTTTAGTTTTAGAGAATGCCTAGTTGAGGAACTATGGGTCAAGGTAGTAGAGTTTAGACTTGATGAAGTCATTCACTGCTTTCTTAAATATGGCTAACAAGTGGGCTTCGACTATAAGTTATGGTATTTCATTCAATATTCCATTCCACCAATAGATGAGCTTTTGTACAAGTTCTAAGGATCCCTAGTTGACCTTCATGAGTTGGTCAAGTGTTATGTTAGGCTTCAAGTTATACTTGAAGTAGTTTACAAATTGGCCAATGAAGTCCTCTAAAGAGGATATGGACACTTTGGGTAATGCGTGGTACCAATCAAGTGCTTTTCTAGTCAAAGTCACAGGGAAAATCCTCATGATGGTATGAGGCCATGGTTGCAAGAGTAAGCATTTGGATCAAAATGTAATAAGGCAAGCATTAGGGTCACCTTTTTGTTATATTTGCTAAATTGGGGAATAGGAACACGAGGAGGAAGTGTCAAGGGTGGAACTACATGACTTATGGGATTATTCTGGTAGAAATCCATAATCTTAAAAGTTTGTGAAGTAGAGGCTTTAAGCCTCTTCAACTTCTCTATTAGGTCATGGATCATCTAGAAGGCTTCATCCAAATCTTGTGGTGGCCTTGTTGGTTGTGGGGTCTGTACATAGGATTGTGGCATGTATTTTGAGGTTGTGGTCTCACTATGAGTTGCATGATAGAAGGAAGAGGTTGCATTATGATTATGACTTGTGGACCAAACAAAGGAAAGAATGTTTGTGCTGGTACTTGAGACAAAAATGGAACAAATGGGGTGTGTGACCCCTATGTTGCTTAGGGTTCAATGGTGGGCTCCATGTGAGTAATTATTGGATTTTTTGTGGTAAAAAGCACCATCAATGGTTTTACATATCAATACTTTGTTGTAAATGACATTGATGTGTTATAGTTTGTTGTTTGTGCCATTTGTTGAGATTGATGTGTGAACATAACCAATTGGGATCTACTATAGTAGGGTGGGAAGGGGTGGAAGATGGTGGCACCATGCCCATGGAGAAAAAAAAAGAGAATTAGAGGAAGGTGTTACGACCTTGGGGGATGTTTGTTGGAATAGTTCACCTAGGCTGTTTTCAAGCTTAGATTCTTCCTTAAATTCATCCTCCACTTCCTATTATTTCTCAAAGATATGCTTGTCATCTTCCTCTTCCATGGCAATCAATTGGGCTAGGATGGTAGCATAGATGTCATTAAGAGAAATTTGGTCATATGGGGAAGGGATGTACTCCTTCCCACTCTTATGTATGAGCTCAAACTCCCTCTTGGCCTTTGCTTCGATACATGAAATTAGCATGCCTACCTGTATTTTAGCACAAATGAAGTTATAATGATATTCATATATGGTTGCAAAATTATGACTCTCCTCTCTAATTCTTAAAGGTTGCATACACTCAATGATAGTAGGGTCTTTGGGGTCATAGACCATCATGGCTTATTAGCTATGATCTTTGCCAGTGAGGGTGAAGGGTAATTTGGTGGACTATTGGAAAGACATGGCTATAGTGTTGATAATGGCTTAAAATAGGCTATAAATAGTAAAATATAAGTAAATTCCAATGAATGGAATTCAAAAAATTTTAAAGGAAATGAAAATGGAAAAACAATGAGGTACTTACTATAATTAGTAAGTAGGGAATAAGAGGGGTTTTCCCCCTTAACAAGAATGGAAAGTTGGAAACATTAGTTTCAAGCCTCTTCAAAGTTGGCCTCTCAACTATCCCTAGGCTGGGTATGGTAGGGGGGAAAAGAAGAGGGGTGAGATAATGAAAATATCACACCTTCTAATTCAATGTTGATGAGGGGAAAGGCTAAAAAACAAAGTGGAAAGTTTGGGTTTTTTCCATTGAAACTTGGCTTTGGCAGGTTGCTAATTTTCTTAGCTTGGAAATTTTGGGGGGGAGGGAAAGTTAGCTTCTAGAAGTTTGGTAATTCATGAAAGGGCTATATCACCAACTTTACAAGATAAAAATGACTGAAATTAGCAGAAAAAAAAAGAAATGGAAAAGGTTTCAATGCTAGCCTTGGAGAAAAGAATTCATAGCAACCGCTATGAAAAGTCACCATCCAACCACTTGCAACTTCCACGCTGTAGTTTTGGTTACATGCTAAGGGGGGGGAGGTGGGAGGGCAATGTTGATCTTCTTGAAGGTCTTGGTGGGATACCAATGTTGACCTTGAAATTCACTACAACTATTGTGAAAATCTTGGAAACCCAAATACCTGCATCTTTCATGTTGGACTTTGATTGCAAGGGAAAAATAGGTTGCAACGTTGGATTTTGGGAATTTTTATGGAAAAAATTTAAAAGCCTTGCAAATTTCAATGGAAAAAGAAAATAGATATAGTCTTTTTGGTTGGTGTTAAGCTTCTCCCATGTTGGCTTCCCAAAGGCCTCTATGCTAGGTATGACAAGGGGGAAAGAACAGGAGTGAGATGATGGAAATCTCACATCTTCTAATCTAACGTTGGAGAGAAGGGGGAAAAGTTTGAAGGCCAAAATGGAAACATGATAGTTTCTAAAAAATAGTTTTGGGAAGCTTCTAATTTTTACTACAAAGGAGAGGAGGGGCGGGGTGTGTGGGGTGTGGTGTGGTGCTTGGGAGTGGGGGTGGGTGGGTAAGCATAGCATTAGATTTCCAAGGTTTTGATTGCAAAAATGCAAGTTTACTACTAAGAGACAATGTTGACAATGTGGCTAACAAAGTTTTAGCATAGAATTTGGGCAAAGGTCCTCCTTCTAACATCAAGAAAAACTATTGCAACTAAAAATTTTAGTCATTAGAAAAAACCAAAGATCCTTGATGCAACAGTTCCTCAACCCACGAATCCCTAGGACCTTTATGAAAAAAATGGGATTTGGGGCACCTTGGCAGACTCAACAGATCACCCAGGGAGTTATGAAATGCAAAACATAAAATCACAAATAGATCTAAATAATGCATAGAAAATAAATTTATTTTGAACATAAGCTCAGAACTTTAAACTTTATTGAGAAATAACAAAGAGTAAGTTAGAGAAATGTGTAAAAATGGTGCCTAGATGAGTAGGAAGGAAGTTCACTTATGAAGGAGTTCAAAGCTTGTTGAAGCTAATGTGATCTACTCCATGATCCGGGTGCTAAGCCACTCCTAATGCTATTGAACCTCCTCCACTTCAACCTTAGATCTACAAGTTGGATCACTATTGGGAGGGGTGAGAAAAGTAAGAAATTTAATTGCCAGATTGCTCCATGCTAGGGATTAGAAGCCCTAGAGATGCATCTTTGACACCAAAAGTTCACAAATCTTAAGGCTATAATGCTTCAATGTTGGGATTCAAGAGAATGTAAGCATGGGAACTTGTAGAAACTCTTGAGTGCATGGGAATGCCCCAAGTGTGGAATTAGTACTTAGAAAATTGCTTAATCATCTGAAAAATTGTGGAATTGCCAAAGTGTTTATATGCCAAAAGTTGTTGAACCTTACTGAAAATTGTTGAACCTATAAATGATGTTGGCTTTTATAGGTTCTTTGGGCCATGAATCACGCTACAAACTGGCTACCAATTTCATGTGAGATGGGTGTTCAATTTTTTTNGGGGGGGGGGTGGGGGGGGGGGGGGGGGGTGGTACTCTACATAGTAAGTTCTCCCCCCATGGCCATTTGGTTTACTATAAATAGTAATTAGGGCACACCTTCCATGCTAGAGATGAATCTTCCACACTAAGCTCTCCACCATGCTTTCTAAAGTGGTTGGTCAACATTGAAGTGCATGAAGTGATGGATTTTGGCTTTTGTAGCTTCCATGTTGAGCTCTCCACCATGCTTGCTGAAGTGACTAGTCAATGGTGAAGTGCATGAAGTGATGAATTTTGGCTTTTGTAGCTTCCATGTTGGGGGATGCAATTTTTCATGCTAGGGGTGAAGACTCCACATTGGGGGAAACTTTCATGCTAAGGGAAAAAGGTTTCCAGGCTGTGCATGTGGTCTCCATGCTAAAGAGGAAAAATTTCCAAAACCCCCACTCTTCCATGTTGGGGGTAGGTGAGATTTACCCCCATACATGTGCTTCCAACGTAGAGAAATGTATACCCCCCATAAAACCCATAAAATTACCTTTTTTGGCATTTCAAAAGGCATTTTGACCCCCCAAGCCCAAATATAAACACTAGGTGACTTTTTTCACTTGGGGAATAAGACTTTGACCATTTATGAGGCATTTTTTCAATCCCAAAAGTGTAAAGTATGTGAAATTTCCCACTGTGGGTTACAGTCTTCACATTTACAATGAAGTTTTACCTTAGGTTTCATGGGGTAAAAGCTACATGATGAAGATTGACTATAACATGCAAATTTTTGTGGTGTTTTAGTTCTTGATGGCTAATTTAAGTTAATATCAACCTTACAGTTACTCTAATGTTTAATGTTGGAAGCCTCACAGGAATATCATAAACAATGTAATCATGGATTAATGATAGAATATAACATTAATAGTAAGGTTAATAGTGTTGATTAATACATTAATAGTTAAAATTTTGATTAATGAATTGGTTAATCAATAATTGCTATTAGTTCTAATAGTATGTTTTGCAATTTGGGCTCCATTTTCCAACTTATTCTAAGTGGCACCAAGATGGTTTCCTCTGCTGTGAAGGTGTTCTAGCCCTTCCCACATGTATTTCATGTAAATTTTATTTAGTAGGCTTGAATTTAATTTCCTAGTGATAGTGCACATTCTAAATCAAAATGTGTCATCGATGTGTTGGTATAATATGAATAAGGGATTCAAGCATTATTATGTAATTGAAGCCATGTTATGGATTTGTAAAATAACCCGTATAGATATCTTTTATATTTCATGTAACCTTGTACTTATGTGAGATGCTAGTGAATCATTTCATGGATATTGTAAAGTTGAACTCGTATCACAAGAGGTAGGTTGATTTTTTGGTTGATTTCAACTTTACCATTTAGTATTAGATAGGAAAAACCAATGTTGTTGTGAATACCTTGAGCATGGTGGATGGTAAGCTTCATAGTTTCGTAATTTATCTAGACATTTTGGATGAGATTTGAGTTAACCAGCAATGTGATCCTTGGTATGAGCATCTTAGATAATCTAGTGATTCATTGGTAACAATAGATGCACTTAGGTTGCTTTATTTTAGGAATCACTTATATGTGCTAGAATCTTTGCAACAACATCTATTAGACTAAGCTCATCTCAATAGAATTTGGATGTATCCTAGTAGTGTCAAACTGCATCAAATGTTGAAGCAAATTGTATTAGTGATGAGGCATGAAGAAGTGGATCGATGAATTTTTTATAAGATGTTTAATCTACCAATAGGTTAAGTTTTAGAATTACTGATCAGGTAGTTGTCTATACCCTCATACTATTCCAGAGTGGAAGTAGAAGATGATGAGTATGGATTTCATTGATTGTTTACCTTTCACTAGGGGTGGAAAGAATGCTATTTTTGTTTTTGTTTACTTGTTGACCAAGTCCACTCATTTTCTTACTAAAAGAACTTAGAGCAATGGAAAGGATGTTGTACATTTGTTCATCATAAAGATTATTTGGTTCCACGATATTTCTGCAAAGATTATCTTTTATCAAGATGCCAAATTTACTTTTTAATTTTGATAAGCATTCATGGATAGCCTGGGTACTATGTTGAATTTAAGTTTAACATATCATTTGCAAATGGTTGAGTAGGTTAAGAGAGTCAACTAGGTTTTAAAGGAGATGTTAAAATTTTACACCTTATAGTTTTTAGATAGATGGAATAATTTATTATAATTGGTAAACTTTGCCTATAAAAACAACTATCAAGTAAGTCTGAAGATCATACTATATGCGATCTTATGCAATAGATTTTGTAGGAATCCCTTATGTTGGGATGTAATCAAGGATAGACAATGAATTGACTCAAATATAGTTTTGTGCACAATATAGCAAATCAAGGAGATTTGAGAGTAGGTTAGGACCATCAGGCTACTTACACAAATCATAGGAGAAGAGTTCTTGAATTTGCAGTTGATAGTAAGATATTCATTCATTTTTATTCACTTAGAGGCTTGATGCATTTTGAATGGAAAGATGATGAGTAGCGAGTATACCCTACATCCAACCATACGAATCACTAGTGTTCACAAAGTGATCTGGTTAAATTTTGTAGACTTTAGCTCTTTAAGTGCACTAGGTCTAGGAGGTGGATCTACAATTCATGATCATTGTCTTCTTAGTTCCACTTATGAGGTGTAAGTATACGGTTAAGTGTAACTGAGTCATCTTATTTTTATCATTTTATATTTTATCGTTTTAATTGCCTAAGTGCTATAAACAAAGTAAATCTAATATTTAACTAATCTAATTAATTTAATAACTAACTAACACTTAATTAATTCTAATATAAGCATCTATTCCCACATCCCATACACATCTGGAACACGTTGGAACTCTACTGGGTTACTAAGCATTAGACACTATTGGGATTACCAAGTGTTAACGTATCCTCGAAGTGATCATATTTATGTTCATTATTTAATTGATATTAATTACCTAATTAGAATTTAGTAAAGTAAAGTGCATGAGAAATAAATGTATAAGAAAACATTAATCTATTCAAAGTGCTACAACTTTTTATTAGAAAAGCTCATCTTTATTGCCATTCACATTGAGGTGCTTAGATACATCAGTGCTCAAATAAAGATCTGTAGACTTCTCTAACTTCTATTGTGGGCACTTAGAAAATATTCTAACTTTCAAAAGGAAAAAATGCAAGAGCTTCAATACAACTAACTAAAATATTTCCATAAATGTAATAGTTAGGTGCACATTTATAGGTGTAAATAGGGTGCCATGTCAATGGGTACACGCAACATAGCAAACCCTACGTGGAGCAGGTCACGTCAGTGGCATCCTATTGATGTAGCCCAATGACATAGTTCATCATATCCCCATAATTGAATGAAAATTCATCCTCTGGTGAACAAATAAGGAACAAGTTCTTCACAGAATTTTGGGAAGGTATGAGATTTTTAACTAACAACAGATACAGAAAACAAAAATGATAAAAAATGAGTGTCCAAGTATGTGGATTTACAATCATTAAAAAAATTGGTGTTTTAGACAAAAATTGAATACCCTGACAAAAAATGATAACATAACTCCTTAGATGGCCTGAAGACGATGAAGAAAATCAAATGATCCTAGGCAGTGGAGGCTCCTGAGATTCTAAAGGACCTTCTCCTACTTTGAGTGCATGTTGTTGTTGGGGCTATGGTTATGGTTGTCTTGCTATAGCTACAACTTCTAGCAGAAGATAGAAGGCATCCAAAAATGCCTTCATCTTCTGCTGCTTACTTTGGAAATCATTCATGATCTATGCTGCTTCACCAATGTGAGCCAAAATAGGAATATCCCATGGACAAGGTATTGTAGGGAAAAACTTCTTCATGTTAACAAACAAGGTAGCAAACTATTTATGTTCAATGTCGAATGCCCTAAGTGCATTCTATAGCTCCTGGTAGTCATTCATCCTCTTGGCTAGGTTCTCAATAGTTGATCTTTGATCTATGAATTTCTTCCTAAGAACATTGAGTTCAGCATTTGCAATAACAAGCTTCTACTTGATTTCTTTGTGATGTTTGAAATCTGCCTCGTATAACAAGTATGAGCTGGCCACCTACCTTTCCAACTTTGACCACAGTCTTCCAGTAATTAGCATTGCCAGGTTTGCATATTAGAGGTTGGCAAGCTTTATGTATTTGATCATTTTCTCAATTTACAACTCCTTCATGCAAATTTCTCCTTTACTATATTCATTTACCCCATTAAAGATAGGCTGCCAAACATCGCCTCCTTGTTGGAGCTACTGGAGGGCCATCATTAACTTTTGCCTTCTCTAGTTGAATGTGCTTGTCAGTAATTTCTTTCTACAATCTCACATGGTCTCTATGATGGTTCTTTTCCCTCTCAAATTTGAGGGCCTCGTTCTTCCAAGTGGTATTTTCTATTGCAAACTTTTGGCATAAGGCATGAATCTGATCCATCAAGAGGTTTCTATTTTTTGCTACTAACTTCCTTAGTTCAATGTTCACCCTAGCAAGCTGCTCCTATTATTGATGTATGAAGTTAGACATCTATTGTTTTTGTGCATCAACATTCTACAGGTAATGATTTTTTGTGGTCTGGGCTTCATTTTCTTAGAGAGTTTAGACCAAGTTCTTCTGAATGTTATGCGTGATGGCATCAACCAAGGACTAGTCAAAGACTGCTAACTCCTTGACATACTTAGCCTCTTTGAGTTTGGCCTGAAGCTATTGGAAAGCTTCATCTCATGTAATTGCTTGACAAAGTAGTGTAAGATCAATGAGGCAAGTTCTTAATTCGACAACTTTTGCAGCCAAGCATTGGATTTTTGCTCTAGTCATTTCAAGTTGCCCCTCAATGATGATCCATTTTCCCTTTGCCTCAGGCAGCTTTGACTAGGTAGCAGTGATGGTATTTAGAAGGTCAAAGACATCTAGAATCAATTGCCTGGTTTCCACTAGTTGGTCCAGTAATTTCTAATTCTAGGTTGTACTTAATCTTTAGTTGATAGTGCCTACGAACATTTGCACATCTCTAAGTGCACAAACATTGTAGGTGCATTAAGTGCTTTAGCCACTCTGTCAGCAACCACTTTGACCACCATCTCCTATATTTTGTGTTACATCAGTAGGACAATTACCTCCTCACCCTTCTTCAAATACATTAAAAAGGTAGGGGCATTTCCAAATATTTCTGGGAATTTTTGCTATTGTGAGAGGGATACCATTACCTCTCGAGCACTTGGATTTGATCTTGTAGGCACCTATATTCATTGGGTAGAAAATGTTGGTGCCCCACTTTCCATATGACTTATGGTTCAAGCTAGTTCATTAAGGTGGCTCATGGTTGGTTGGTATATAGATGGATCACCACCACTTGTTACTACTTGTTGCTGTTGTTATTGCAAGAGCTACAAATGGAGTTCATGCATGTGCTCAATGGTAGCAAGGGTCTCTGGCATTGTTTCATGAGTGGCCAATGGAGGTAGTGGTTATTTCTCCTCTTCTTGAACCACCTTTGCAGGCACTTTATCCTTCATCATCTCCATCCAAGAAGTATTTAGAGCACAATGGACTACATCATTAGTGTGGTAGGCTATGCCTTCCCTTTTGTATAATTTTCTAATGAGGGATGGAAAGGGGAGTGTCATCCTCCCATGTTTGTTCTCCTTGAAGCACTTTTCTATTTCTAGATAGATTAATAATGGTAGGTTGATAGGGAATCTTTTGCTTAGAGCAACACACACATGGGTGGATAAGGCTGTGACTTTGTTGAGCCTCATCATTGGATTGAGTTAAAAGGCTAAAATTTTGAAATATGCTCATTCCACCATGGTGAGTGCACCAAACTCCTTATGGTCCACTCCATAGCACCACTGCATTCATTCTTTCTTGATGCTTGGATCTATCTACATTGGAATTTCAGCTAGAGTGGCCCCAATATTAGGCAACCCAAAGGCCTCAGAGATTGCTTTCACCAAGTAGGACATAGATATGTCCTTGATGTTGATTGTGGAACTAGCCTACTTGCTGTTCCAAAAAAGGTATGTCTCTTCCATGTACCATACCTCGTTAGATTTGCTAATGAACCACATGGAAGAGTTTTGTAGTTGAGCTTTGACTTTTGAAAAAGCAAACTCCAAGAAGGGTACAAATTTTAGCTCCTAAAGCATGAATCTTTGGACCTCCTTCGATGTCATTTTCTTGAGGCAGGCCTTTTTTAAGATGACCTCAAGGTTCAGTCTTGGCTTTAGTGCCTCATCTCAATGGGATTGTTTTATTGTGGCCACCTTAGGAATCTATTTGACAGATTCCAATTTGGGCTTCTCTCAAAGAGGTCCCATTGTATGGATTTTTGTTGCCTACTCTTGAGGTTGTTCTTAGCCCCTTCCAATTCTTGGTTGTTTGTCCCTCGATTGGGATGGTCCTCCCTCCTATGGGTGCTTTCCTTTTGGTGTCATTTATGGTTACAATAATACCAAGGATTAGCATGTAATGTGTAACTTATTATCTTTAAGTATCTTATCTCATTGGGTAGTTACACTTTGGCTAAGTTCTGACTATGGTAGATTGATTATTTTAATATTATTTTAATGTTCATTAATTAATAAGATCATCAAAGTTTGTTGGAATGGTGTAACTTTCATAATTTGATGATTTTAATGTTAGTTCATTAGTTAAACCTTTGTGGGAGTTTGAAAAATTTCATAAAAAAAGGTTTGTGGTCCCTACAATGAGAGTTTACCTTTAGTAGTTGCAAAATTGAAGAATGAGCTAAATTAGACAAATGGTTTGAAAGTTATGGGCTTTGAAAAATGTAAAAAATCCCCTCTTGTTTGTGAATAAATGTGTAAAAATTGCTAAGTGTTGCATGTATATATAGGATTTTTGGGCTATGTTGGTGGGATCATGTCAACACAGCTTCTTCATCAACAAGATTGAAGTTGATAGAGAAAATTTTGCACATGAAAAATTATGAAAAATAGAGAGAGTTTAAACATGAACTGGGATCCTTAGAGAGCCAGAAAAGCTATGAACACGATGAAACAATGGAGGAGGATGAGATTATTCACAAAAAAGAAGTTTGAGTTGGAGAATAAATTTAAAAGAGTACCATTAAGAAGCACATAGTTGGATGCAATCGATGGGGAATGCAAAAGGGTTTGAATGCTCAAATGCCTAAGGATAAGGAACTTAACTAGCCTAACCTAAAGAAATGCAAGGGAATCCTCCACAAAGTAGGGTCATGCCATTTTTTCCCTTACATATCATTAAACTAGGGAGTTCGTTGGCCCCATGGGTGATTAATGGCTATGGAAAGTTAAGGACTAAATCTCATAGAAATCTACCTAAGAATCTTAACACATCAAAATAAGACATTGAACAAAACTTGACAAACTGGTAGTGAGATGAGGTATGGATAGCATTAGTGGATGACGAGGAGAGTGGAATGGTGTCCATATTGTGGTCACATGAAGTCCCTTCTGGATTTTATGATTAAATGGCTTGATAAAGTCCATCCTTAGTCTAGATCAAAATAAACCATTTCCAGTGACTTTGCATTAATACTCTAAGACAAACCCATCCCCTCAAGATACAAAAATTCTTCCATAGATCAATCATCATTCCTAAAAGAGAAGAAGGAAGTGAGAAAGGGCCTTAGTTAGAGGGGACCTTTAGGCATGGGTAACATGTCTTTCTAGTCTGATAACTAGTGCTTGTAGTCGATTCTTGAGTCTAAGGGGTGTGCTTTGAATTCTCATCATTTGTTTGGATTTTTGGATGGAAACTACATCATGCAAAGACTTTAACTTCCTATTATTGGTTGATAGTAGAATAGTAAGAAATCCATGAAAACATTCATGTGCTTAAGAGTGTAGGCAAGTATTTTAACTTTCAAATCCCCTTGAAGTCACACCCTTATCAGTCCATTTAATCTTTCCTAGGTTTGAAAACTACCAAGGTCACAAATTCATTAAAAATTTCATTAAGGAAGGGACTTAATATTTCCAAAACAAGGAACACCATAGAGTTTGTGGATGGGTGGATGATGTGGATTCATGACCTGTTTCATGAAAAAGAAACCATGTCTTAGTTATCTATACCAAAATTCAAAGATAGAATCTAAACATTAGCAATCAAATAACATGAAGTAGAAACCACCATTAGCAAATAGCTATAGCATCATTATTTCCTATGGAAATAAAGGAAAAGAAGATAAACATAAGAAAATCATAAACCATTTAAGAAAGGAAAAATTTCCTAAAGATGTAAAAAAATGGTGTAAAACAAAAAGATGTAAAAACAACAAAGTGTAAAACAAAAAAATGCAAAAACTAAGGAGCCACTTTAATTAATTAGCATGGATGACCATATCCCACACAACTAAGTTTAAAGGAGGAGATTTAAAATATTGAGCATGCTTGTCCATCCAAGGAGGTGTTGTGAGCACTAGCTTTCTTAGGCTCATGAAAATGTTTGATTTGTTGCATGTTGACCAACAGTTTCTTGTTTAGGATTTCAGGTTTGTGGATCAACATGGTCCTAGAAGGAAAGGTTTCATAGATGATATAAGATCATTTCTATGAAATTTGGAACTTAGTTTGTTGTGGCACATGTGTGGGGTTCCGATGAAGGACCTTGTCTCCCAATTGAAATTTTACCTTCCTTATTTTAAGTTCATGACATTGCTTGTTGAATGCCTTGTGCAACTTGTTAGATGATAGGGCTACCAATCAATTCTCATCTAGCACATTATTGCTTTTTGAATGCCTTGTGCAACTTGTTAGATGATAGGGCTACCAATCAATTCTCATCTAGCACATTAAGGTTGATTAGTCTCTTTCTGTGCTAGACTAAGGTCAAGGTTAAGGTCACAAGATGTTGAAAGTGTATGGAGCTTGGACTAAATAGGAAGAGTTGGTAGTTTTTCGTACATAATCTCATAGGGAGAATAGCCTATAGGGAGTTTCCATGTGGAGTAGTAGGCCCAAAGAACATTGTTAATTTTAGTGCTCTAATCTCTCATATATTTGCTAATTATTCTTGTTAAGATCCTAGTGATCTTCCTATTCTTAACTCAGCTTGACTGGTAGCTTAGGGATGATAGGGTGTTGTTATTTTATGTTCTACCCCCAAGCATTGCATGAGCTTACAAAAGGTAATGCCTATAAAGTGAGTAGCATTGTCAAAAATAAGTGCATGTGGCACACCAAACCTATTTGCAACATATTGTTATATAAATTGAGCAGCTGTAAAAGATGTACATTTGGTGATGGCTGCTTCTTTTGTCCATTTCTTACAATAGTCAACAATGACTCTGATGTATGCCTTTCCATTCAACATTGGTGTAATGGAACCCATGAAGTCAATGCCCTAGATATTGAAGGGTTTTAGTAATTGGATCCATTGTTGAGGTTGCTCCATATGAGTAGTTATCCCACCATTGCATTGGTAGTGTTCACAAGAGCAAATGGATTGATGAGCATTCCTAAAGAGTGTGGGCTAATAATACCCTATGATCAAGATCTTAATGGCCATGCATCTTCCAACATAGTGGCCCCCACAAGGATGCTCATGAGCATCCTAGAGGATGTGTAGTTGGTCAACATTAGGAACACACCAATGAATCAAGCCATTAGCACACACATTGTAAAGGTGCATGTTGATCTCCATGAAGCATTTGTCTTGCTGTTGTTTCTTCTTGTTGTCTAGCTCTTGTGGCATATCTTGAGTGAGAAGTTAGGTAAGGATGTCATTATACCAATTAGGTTCATCAGAAACTTGTACATTTATAACACTAGCAAAGAGGAGCTCATCAAGAAATTGATTAGAAAGTGGGCTCTTCTCCTCTTTAATATCCCATCTCAACCAAGACAAGTAGTCAGTGATCACGTTCTTTGTTACCTTTGAATTTTCCATCATGAGATTGAATTCCTACAAGATCACCAGCCACGATATGACATGGGGATTTACTGTTGGTTTGTTCATGAGAAAGGAGATTACACTATGGTCTTTATGCATGAAAACCTTATACCCAAGCAAATAGTTCCTGAATTTCTCCAAGGCATACACCACCACCATCAATTCTTTCTCTATTTTGGTGTAATTCAGCTATGCATCCATAATGCTTCAGCATGCATTGTGGATTTAGTAAGGATGTTTTTAATCATTCAATTGTGTGTGCATGGCTCCTAAAGCATAATTGGAAGTGTGTATCATAATTTCAAAAGGTCAAGACTAGTTAGCTACTCATAGAATTGGAG
This sequence comes from Gnetum montanum, assembly GCA_015680685.1. Classification (NCBI taxonomy): domain Eukaryota; kingdom Viridiplantae; phylum Streptophyta; class Gnetopsida; order Gnetales; family Gnetaceae; genus Gnetum; species Gnetum montanum. Next base: position 602,518 of record MNCI01026334.1, on the reverse strand, counting down.
TTTCTATGAGCTTTTGCTTAAGTTGTTGGAATGTCTTTTCACATTATTTAGTCTAGAAAAACATAGCATCCTTCTTTGTAAGCTCCACCAATGGTTTGATGATTGTAGAGAAATTTTCTATGAAGCGCTAGTAGTAGCCAATATGACCAAGAAATGACTGAACATCTTTGACAGTTTCTAGTTGGCATGAAATTCCTTGGATGACCCTTATGTTTTCAAGATCCACCTCAATCCTTGCTTGTAATATTCTGTGCCCTAAAATAATTTCATTCTTGACCATCAGATGGCTTCTCTACTAATTGAGCCAAAGGTTTATCTCCACACATCTTTTCAATACTTACTAAAGATGGTCTAGGGCTTGCTTAAATGTAGCCCTGTAGGTGGAGAAGTCATCCATGAAGACTTCCACCCTACTACTGATCTACTATTGAAAGATACTCAGGACAAGGCATTGGAATGTTGCTAGGACATTGCATAGGCTAAAGGGCATCTTTTTGTATGCAAAAGTTTCCCAGGCACTTGTGAATGTGGTTTTGGGCTAATCTTCTAGTGCAATTTGGATTTGGTTATAGCCACTACAACAACCTAGAAAGCTATAATAGCAATGCCAAAAGATGGTTTCTAACACCTAATCCACAAATGGTAACGAAAAGTGATCTTTGTATGTTGCCATGTTCGATAGCATGAAGTCAATAAAAACACTCCATTTGCCACCTTTCTTTGGTACAATTATAAGTGGGCTAACCCATCCATTATTTGCAATGGGATAGATGAACCCCATCTTGAGGAGTTATTCAATCTCCTCCTTGATGATCTACTTTAGTTTGGGGTTTAACTACTACTACAACTACCGTTTTGGCTTCATGGAAGGATCTATATAGATGCAGTGGTGGCATATCCATGGATCAATTCCAGTAAGTTCATGATATGACCAAGCAAAGGTTTTTGGTCATTTTTGACCACCTTCAACAACTTCTCTTTCTATTTTGGAGCAAGATTAGCATTGATTATAACTAATTTTCCATTTTTTTAGGAAAGCATATTCAATTCTAGCTGGTAGAGTGTTTAGCTTTAGGGGCTCCTATTTAAAACTTTTAGGGATTTCCAACTCTTTTAAATAAGTGTCATCAAGTTCATCATCAGAAAGTTGATGATGAAATTGATCTAGTTCATCCATGCCTTCAACATAAGCACTTGTTGGGCTCTTAACTGGTTCCACATATATTGTTGAGCTATTATCAAGATTAGCTATTAGCCACTAGATGTCCTCCTACTTTGTGATTACTATGTATAGGTACCTTTAAATTTCAAAGAAATTTGCACACGACCTGCATGCTATGATTGATGTATTTTTTATGGACCATAGTAAAACACCACCAAATTTTCATGGTCAAAACTTTGTAATCCCATCCCATGAAACCCAAGGTAATATTTTATTGTAAATGTGAAGGTTGTAACCCATAAAGCAATAATATCACATGTTTCATACTTTTGGGGCTAAAAAATTCTTCATAAGTGAACAAAGCCTCATTCCCCAAGTAAAAAAAAAAATCATCTATTGTCTATATTTGGGCTTGGGGAAGTCAAAAATGCCTTTTGGAATGCCAAAAATGGTAATTTAATGGGTTTTATGGTGGGTATACATTTTTCTATGTTGACACACCCCCCTATAAGGGGGTAAGCCACCTATGAGACTTCAAGACTAGCATGGAGGAGTGCAAGGGAGGTAGAACTCACCTACCCCCAACATGACAAGGGGGGGTGACCCAGCCTAGAGGGGTTGACCTTCACCCCCAGTATTGACTTTCCATCCTCTTCAATGTTGACACACTCCCCCTAGTAGGAGGAGGGGTTAGCCAGCCAAGAGAGAGGGGGTTAGACAACGTGGAAGGGGTAGACAACTATGATGCATGTGGGGTGGATCTCACCTATGCCTTGAACATGGTAGCTAATTTTTAGCAATTTGGCAACCAATTTTCAGCTAATCATGTTAGCCATTAGCAATCAATTTTCAGCCAATCATGTCAGCCATTTGCAACCCAAATCATGGAAATAACTCTATAAAAACCAAATCTTGGCACCATGTCAAGGTTCCAAAATTTTGTAATTTAGCATCCTTGGCATTTTAGCATGCAAGAGCTCTTGCTTCCTTAGTAAAAATGTAGCTTCTTGGTGCCTAGTAGTGTGGAACCCCTGCAACATATTACCCCCCTTAGGATCTGTGAACTTTGGGTGTCAATGTTATCACCCTATGATCTCTAAATCCCAGCATGGTGCACTTTGGCTATCCCAATCCTTCACATTTTCCAAATCCTAGTAGTAACCAACATTGCAAATCTAAGGTGGTTACAAAGGAGGTTGATAGCATCAGGAGTGATAGAGATACCAGATCATGGAGTTGATTGTGGCTTTAATGGGCTCTGAACCCTTGCCCAAGTGAACCCCCCTTTGCTCCCCCCTCTTAGGCACCAACCTTGTACACATCTTTGAACTCATTCTTTGTTCATTTAATGAAATTTGTGATTTCAGTTTATGTACAATTTTAGATATAATTATTATATTTCTAGTGCATTATTTTATAGATCTTCATTTTTTACACTTTTTACACCCCTTTTATACATCCCCTCAAGTCCTTGGGTGATCTACTAGACCATCAAGGGAACCCTAAATCCCATTTTTCTTATGGAGGCCTTATGGGAATTGGGGTTGAGGCTACTTGCAATTGAGAACCCTTGGATTCTTCTAGCAATAGAGATTTCCATTACAATAGTTTCTTGGCGCTAGAAGGAGGGCCTCAGCCCAACTTCTTTGCCTAAATTGATCTGCAGATTTTTTATCCTTTTTTCTACCACCAAGCCCCTTGTGTGGGTGTTTGGGCCTTGAGAAAATTCATAGAAATTGCTAGAAATTTTCTAAAGCCAATGTGGATATCATACCCCCTACCATGGGTGCTTGGATTTTGGTAAAATTTCATAGTAGTTGCTAGAAATTTTTAAAGCTAGTGTGGGTGGGTGTTATCCCCCTCAGCTAGGAAGGGTATTACCTCACTAAACCACCTAAACCTCCCTACTGTGAATTTTTTCTAGTAGGATCAACATTGCTAATTCTCATATAAAGAAGAAAAAAAACCTTACCTTTGTAAAATTCAAAGTTTTCACTTTGGTTTTTCAACTAAAACAATATCAACCAAAAATACTTTGCCCCCCTTTTTTCTTTTTGTGAAATTTGGTAGCTTGACAAAACCATTTTAGAAACATTGGAAGTTTCTATTTTGGTTGCCATACTCCTCCCCTCCCCGACCCCCCCCCCTCTTAGCCCCCCTTCCTCAATGTTGGTTTTAGAGGGTGTGAGATCCCCCCATCTCATCCCCTTACCACCCCTCCCCCTTCCACACCTAGGGGGTGTGATAAGTAGAAATCTAGTATGGGCATTTCAAGATGTGACAGCTAGGAAGCCAGTGTGGGTGAAGTTTGCTTTAACCTTTTCATCTTTTTGTTTTTGGTAAAGGAGCATACACCCCTTAACCACCACTTACCATTTATAGTAAGTGACTTTTTTTGGCCATTTGTATAATTGTTAACCTTCTATGTGGCTATGAAGCCAGGAGTGGGTAGAGTGTGATATCCCCTCTATCCATTTTTGGTAAGGGGGTATACCCCCTTTACCCCCACTTACTATTTATAGTAAGTAGCCCATTTTTCAGCCATTTTTTCTTCTCTCAACCTTTTTTGATTTTTTTTTGCTAGACTTTAATCTCTTTTTCACCTTCTATAATCTTTTTCAACCCATTTTTAGCATCATAACCATGTATTTTAACCAATCAAGAGTACTACCTCTTAACTTGATAAACATGGTATTTAGCCAAGATGTAGTTCGTATGTATGACCCAAAAGACCCTAAAATCATAGAATAAAGGTAATCTCTTAAGCAAAGAGGAAAAAACTTGGATTTCATGGTTATTAATGAGGAAATATATAACTTTGTTTGTGGTAAGATACAAGCCAATCTATTAATACCATGCTTCGAATCTAATGCTAAGCATCAATTTGAAATTATACCCCCCTTCACTAACTTCTATGCACAAATGCTTACATAACTCATAGAGGTTAATGAGTTTAATGACTAAATTAGTTTAGAGGATTGTTAAGGAGAGGAATATGAGTTTGAGACTAAACAAGAGTCAACACCTTCATTGGAAGTCTTTTCCAAACTCTAGCTCCCCAAACAATCACATCCAGCCCCACGTCTCTTACCTCATTAATGGGATAGGTACCCAAACCTAACTCTCCTCCTATCCATCCTACCATGTTTGGGTCCACACCCATCATCGTCACACACTAGACACAACCCATGCTTCAACCCACTTCCTTATTCTCATCAGTCCCCTTTGCCACACAACCTAACTTCATTCACCCAGCCACGGTGATGTCTACATTGTTATCTCCATTTTTCATGCCAATGGGACCCTCATTGGGACCCCAAGCAATAGAAGCATCTCATACCTCATTTTTCCCCTTTGTGCCTTAGATTTCAACACAAACATATTTTTACTTGTTTAGCCCACCTATAACTATCATAACCTAAACTCTCCCTTCAATACCATAGCCTATTGTGAGGCCACAAGCCTCAGAACTTCCTCAACCATCAACACAAGCACCACAACCCATGGGGATGCCCCAAGGCTTGGATCAAGCTTTCCAAATGATCCAAGACCTTAATGAGAAGCTATGAAAACTCAAAGCCAACACAACTCAAACTATCAAGGTTCTAGATTTCTATTACAATGACCCTATAAGCCCTACGGTGCCACAAATAACCTTGTCTGCAAGCTTTCCTATTCCAAACTTCATCAAATACAATGATTAAGGGGATCCTAAGGAACATCTAGTAATCTTCTAGTCTGAGTGCCTTTTCTTGCAACCTTAACCTCATATGATATTGAGAATTTTCCCCATGTCTCTCAGGGGTAAGGCTCTAGATTAGTATCGAACCTTGCCTAGGGGTTCCATCTCTTTCCTTGAGGACTTGGTTAGCCAATTTGTCAATTGCTTCAAATACAACTTAAAGTTGAATGCAACATTGGACCAATTGATGAAGGTAAGGTAGGTGCCACTCGAACCAGTCAAAAGGTTCATTCAAAGGTGAAACTTAATGCTTAATGAGATCCTAGAGCCTCTTGTTGAAACCCACATCTTGGCCATCTACAAGGGAGTAATAAATGACTTCATCAATTCAAAGTTGTGTTACATAGAGCCTTGGTTACTAAGCCAAGCCTTCTCACATACTAAGAACATTAAGGAGGTAGCTAAGACAAGCAACAATCTAGCCTATGTGGCCTATAGAAACCAACATGCAAGAAGGGATAGGGATAAAACTAAACAACAACATACAACCATGGCTGCAATAGAAAAAGAGAAAAAATAGGCAAAGAGAAGGGATCACCACCACACAACACATTCCCTAACTCATCACAATCATCTACTTCTTACACTCCAAACCAACGAAGATCAAACTTTGGATGGAAGGCTTGGTCTAGTATACTAGGTTTCCTATGAAGCCCTATGAGCTTCTAGAGCAATTGCTTAAAGACAATCATATACAACATAAGAAACTATTTGAAGAGGCTTGTAAGAGGTATGATCATCTTTGTGACATAGCTAGAGACCCAAAAATAGCTACCAAAGACAATCCAAAGCTATCAAAGTACTTTAAACTAGATAGGTATTGTCATTATCATCAAATGGCTGGTCATGACATCGATTTTTGCCTAGCATTAAAGGATGACCTCTAGATGATGATAAACCATGGAGAGTTAGTGGTGAATGAGCCCAACTCTCCAAGTTCTAACAACACAACCTATACTATGGCCTCATTCATGGAAGCTAAATGGTCTAATCTCCTTAGGGAATCATTTGTCATCATAGTACCATCATGATCCCAAAGCATAAAGTTGAGAAAGCCATTTTTCATATAGATACCACCTTCTTCAATTCCTAAGGAGCATTTTATTATACATGTCCCCCCTTCAGAGGCTTCAACATCACAACATAATCACCGAGTTGCTAATCCTCCAAAGCCAAGGAAGCCATTCATTATCCTGGTTCCTCCACCTTTAATGAATAAGCCTATAATAATCCATGACCAAAGCTTACTTATAGTGGTCGACAACTTAGAGGTTAGCAAGAAATCATCATGCCAATGATGATGAAAGCAACCTATCACCAAATCAACAAACAAGCCTATTGAAGGTAATCAACTAAGACCAACTACATCCATGGAAAAGGGGTCCAAGACACATGGGCTGAACCCTAAGCTGCAAACTCTAGGGAGAATGGAGGAGGTTAGAATCATGAAGGTCGAAATATCACAAGCCAAGGGAAAGAATTTTCTTGCAACCATGGACCATGCCAAATGATCCCTTACAAAAAAGAACACATCACCAAGTCTATACAACTTGGTCATGACCTCTCTCATGCATAGGGATGCACTAGCTCAAGTGTTGACCTCTATCCTTATGAGTAGAGACATGCTAACCAATAAGGAATAAATCCATTCTATCATTGGGCAATCATCAATTGGAAAAATAGGCATCAACCAATGCTCAAATTTCATGATAGTGAGGTAAAAATTGACTCTTAAAATAGAGAAGTGCTATATGCTCCTCTCTTTATCACCATACGTGTTGATAGATACAAAGTTCACTGTGTTCATGTGGATGATGGTGTAGCCATGAATGTCATATCATATTTTATTGTTGATAAGTTAGGCTTAATAGAAAATATTTAGGAGACCACTATCTTAGCACTCAATTCATTTAATGATTTACAAGTAGCAATGCGAGGTTCCATCACTTTGGATTTTGTAGCTGGAGAGAAGTTTCACACATCTACCAACTTTCTAGTAGTCAAATAGACACTTGGTGATGAGTCATGTTTTGTAGGGCTCAAATATCGGATAACTAATATTAGAGCCATGTTATTGGGTATTCAATATAGAGACACAACCTTAGATGTTGGGAATCTGATATTACCCCTTTCGTTCTCACCTATAAATACAACACTTGCGTGCACAATTTAGGGATATACTTAAATAAATTTTAGATGTAGACATAGAGAAGTTCTATTAGTTTGTTTCTAGTGCATGCCTGTAGTGTGATGTTAAGTGATTGCATGACATCCTTTTTTGAGTGTGACGTACTTGGACATGTTACATGTTTGGCAATAAAGATTGAGATTACTTCCATCATTGTAGCATTCACTTAGCTTTATTATTATTTTTAATTACCTAAATGCTTACTGTTTTCCTTAGTTAATGTTTATCATTTATTGCTCTTTACTGTTTTTATCATTAAGTAGAATAAGTACAACTAATCATGAGTACTTAAGTGTAATTACTTGGTAATCTAGTAGTGTTATCGTTTGGTATGCCCAATAATGGTACGCTTGGTAATCCTAGTGGTAGTTGCACAAAGTTCAAGGCATGTATAGAAGGTTAGGAATAGATACTCATTACATGTAGGTAAGATTAGACTTTACTTTTCATTGTTAATTAGTTTAAATAAGTGATTTCTTTATTATTATTAGGAGTAGCATAAGGTCGAAACAACATCAAGAATCATATGCCTCACTCTGGACTAAACCATATATGATAAAGATACCACTAGTCCAAGTGGGAAGATAGTAAATTGCGATCAAGGCATAATGATCTAGATGCTATAACTAGTCCCATTCATGGAATTTGATCAGATGGTACATGAATGCTTGTGATTCGTATGGTTAGGCATAGGGGGTACCTTGTTGCTCATCATTGGTGCCGTTGCTAGGGATGATGCTAGTTATCTAGATTAGTTATATTATATACGATTGCTATAAACACATTAATGATTTATCTTTTAGAAAAAAAAATTAAGTCACACACATCATACACTAACAATGTCTCTTTCACATGGAAACGATAATGCATTGTATGAATCGAACATTATTTGGAAAACTAATGAGATATATATTGAAGAAAATTGGAGTGGCCAACCTCATGCAGGGGTTTCATATGTTCATAAACATCCTAATTATACTCAAGGACTATAATCACCTAAGGTAGACAATCCTAGACAAGGGAAGGCCTCAATGCCTAGGACCTTCTTAAAACCTAGAAAAGATAAATCAAGGGACCATGATGAACACTATAGAGATAACACTCCACTATGGAATCAAAACAAGGATAGAAATCAAAACCAAAGACATCAAAATGCACATAGATAAAATTGTCACAATTAGAAAAATAGAAATAGAAATTTTTACCATGACATATCTGATGATAGTGAACCATTGTTGGCTACTAAGAACATGATGCAAATCACAGAGGTAGTTAAAATACCCCACAGTCATCATAAGGAAAGTCACATCAAAAGGCTTGATATGAATAACATCCTTGAATTTATGGGAGGCTATAATTTTGATCCACAACATATTTTACAAGCCTTTCATGATGCCTGCATCTTACAAAACATTGAAAGTGGGTGGTAAAAGCTTAAGCTTTTTCCTAGGACACTAATAGATAGAGTTGAAGTGTGGTATAGATCATTGAAACCAAATTCAATCCATTGGTGGTCCACCATGCTAGAACTTTTTAATGAGAAATACCAAACCTAAGTGAGGGTGTCCAACCTAAGGAAATGAATCCAAGAATGGAAAGAAGAATAACATGAACCCTTGGATATGGCCCTAGATAGATACTATTCTATGCTAAATGGATGCCTAGACCATGATTTCTTTGAGGGAGAGCAATTTTTCCACATCATAGATGGGCTTCATAGTCAAACGAAAGAGACCCTTAGAATGTATGCTCAAGGTCGATTATACAAACTAAGAACCCATCAGATACAAAGGCTAATTGAGCATGTGACAAAAGAAGAAGGAGAGCTATGTAAATGAGAGAATGTTGAGGAATATCATTGGGACCCAACTCTTCAAAAGGAGAGGGTTCATCTTTATGATAAGGAAAAAGAGATAGCTCTTGATGAGGTGATTTCACAACAAACCTTGTCAATACAAAAGTCTATTGATGACCTTGAAGCAAGGTTAGATAAGATGTCAAAATGGATAAATGAGAAAGTTACAAGTTGTGTAGAAATTATAGAGAAGAGAATAATGCAAAACAAATCCAGTGACCACAAAAAAAGGAGGAAAAAAAACCAAGAAAAAGCTAGGAACACTTATGGAAAAAAAGGGAAAATAGCTATAGAAGAAGAGGCTATAGACTCAACCACACATTTTTCTATATGACCATCTAAAGGGCTATTGCCCAATCATGTTACATCTACATGAGTATTGGGCTTTTGCATTGAATTCCAAGTTTAGACAAAAGCAAATGCCTAAAAAATTACCTTACTCACAAGGTAATTATAGATAGTCCTACAACCAACTGTACTATCCTAGTGGGACTTCTTACTAGCCTCAACAGTATCATTAATCACAATGGCAAAACCCATAGTTGTGGGGAGGCCATCATTAAACCAACACTACCCTTATTGTTAATCAGACTTGTCCAGATACTATGTTTAACAACCTATTTCACAAACTAGTTCTACTTACTCTACCTTAAATCACTACTACTATTCTCCCAAATATCATCAATCTACAACATCTTCTATGGGATCACCACCTCACACTTCTCACCCTTCATCATATCCTCAATATTCTCATACTCACCTACATCATATGTCATTGCCAACAACACAGGAAGGTTCAGCACCATAACATCAATGAAAGAATTCCTTCAAGCCATCCAAGAGTGATCCATGTTGACCACAGTCATCATAGAAATGAACTTTGGGCCATTCATGGAATTTGTCACTGAGGTGGTCAAAACTCAACTTCAGGCGTCACCCTTATGACATGTTCTTTCTGAAAGTGGGGAATGGTACCTCAGTGAGACATATCAATTTTGGCACAATAAGGAGGAAGGCACCACTGTCAACATCAGCAAAGTCTTTGTTTCTTTTTCAATCAAGGCCATTACAAAGGTTCTGAACATACCAAATGTGGGGGCTAGGGTAGCACACTTGTCCAAAAGGTCAAACGTAGAAACAAGAAAGCTATGCCTAAAGCAGGAATATAACAAAGAAAACAAAATATATAGTGAGCTAACTCTAGAAGATAGGATTTATTTCAAAATTGACACATACCATCTCTTCCCCACTAAAGGGCTTAATAGAATATTGACCTACGCAACTAGAGGAAGTGCAATCTTGATGGACAAATACAATGCCAACCTTGCCCAATTGTACTTCATGGAGATCCAAAGGTAGCTCAAGGAAAGAAAGGTGGGGAAGCTAACACTTCCATTTCCTTGCCTAATTAGAAAGCTATGCAAGTGCACTGGAATCCTTGATTACACCAATAACATTCCTAGGAGGGCCCAAAATGCTTCTTTTTCTAATTTTCTCAAACTAGCAGCACCAAGGAAAGACCTTAGTGATGAACAAGAATAAGAACTATAGAAAGAGTCAGAGCAAGAAGTAGAACAATGGCGAGAGCTACAAGTTCCACCTCCACTACTATAAGATTATAAGTCCTCAATGAGACATTTATAGCAAATTGCTAAAACTCTCAGCTAGGAAAGTAGGAATGAATCCAACCTCTTCTGAGTCATTGATGTTATAGTTTAGCCTACAATTTTTGTTGATTCATCAAGGGGACAAATTTCTTTGCAATTAGGAGGAGAACCCCCATGCTTGTAGCAGATCTCTAGAAATGCTAAATCTTTCTAAGTGGTGCTTGAAATGGGAGAAGGTGCCATCGTCGTGGTCATGTAGCACTAAGATGTGGTAGACATAGTAGAAGTTATCACATACCACATTAAAGAATCCTTTAATGTGCTTGTTGTATCCATGATGGACTTCACTAGAACCAGAGATGTATAAATGTTAGTTAGGACTTCGATGACTCCTACAACTCATGAGGATGTGCTTGATAGATTGCTGCAGACTAGGGAAGTTATGATAATCCTTTTCAACATCCCCAATGATGTCACTACAGTATAATCCAATGTCATTGTAGCTCATGAGGATTGTGCTTGACAGATTTGAAAGAGTACATGACATTAGCTAACCTTCAATATGCTAACCTTACCATGTTAATAGTAAGTCATCCAAGAAATGAGTTGGAATAAGAAGTAGCAACCATCTATGCCTTATATGAAAAATAGTTTGCAGATATGAAAGATGTTCTATCAAAACTTGACATGGCAAACTAAAAATTAGAAATAATTAAGGCTCACTACCATGGGCAAAGAGATGTAGCCTCAAACCTAGCCAAGAGATTAATATATTATCATGAATTAAGAGAAAAGGCTAGGTTTTTCAAAGAGGAATGAAGATAGTTTGTGGTATGGTATGTGAAAGTGAATCAACTATTCCCATAGCTACTATGTTTGTGGGATGTACTAATTCTAGCACACATTGGATCATTAGCCTGGACCATGCATGACCCAAGAATGGAGAAGGAGAAGTTGTAGGCACTCCTAAATTATTACAAATTCCAAAAGCCTAACAACAAAGGGAAGCAGCCAATGAAAAAGTCACCATCTCTAGGAACTACATAAGCTTTCCCAAACTTGTTGTTTTGTTGTGTCATGTCCTTTTTTGTAAAATACCACTATGACATGAAAGAGTCAATTTTTGTGTTTATTTAAGTTAGTTAATAATCCCATACCTTCCCAATATTTTGTAATGAACTTATTCCTCATTTTGTTTAACTTGAGGACAAGTTTTTCATTTAGTGGTGGGGGTATGATGAGTCATGTTTTGTAGGGCTCTGATATTGAATATATGATATCAGAGCCATGCTATCAGGTATCCGATATCAAGGCACAACCTTCAATGTTGAGGATCTAATATCGTCCCTTTCATGTTAGCCTATAAATACAACACTTGGGTGCATGGTTTATGGATAGATTTGAATAGATTTTAGACATAGACATAGATAAGTTCTATTAGTTTGTTTCCAATGCATGCTTGCAGTGTGATGTTAAGTGATTGTACAACATCCTTATTTGAGTGTGATGTACTTAGACATGTTACATGTTTGACAATAAAGATCAAGATTACTTCCATCATTGTAGCATCCACTTAGCTTTATTATTGTTTTTAATTACTTAAATGCTTACCATTTTTCTTAATGTTTATCATTTATTGTTCTTTATTATTTCTATTGTTAAGTAAAATGAGTATGACTAATCATGAGCACTTAAGTGTAATTACTTGGTAACCCAGTAGTGTTATCATTTGGTACGCCCAGTATTGGTACACTTGGTAATCCATCACATGCAGGAATGGATACTCATCACATGTAGGCTAGTTTAGAATTTACTTTCCATCATTAATTAGTTTAAATAGTTGATTTATTTATTGTTATTAGGAGTAACATAGGGCCAAAAAAACATCAAGAATCATATGACTCACTCTAGATTAAACCATACGTGACAAAGCTACCACTAGTCCAAGTGGAAAAACAGTAGNAATAATCTAGATGCCACAACTAGTCCCATCCATGGAATTTGACTAGATTGTGTGTGAATGCTTATGATTTGTATGGTTGGGCATAGGGGGTACCTTGCCTCTCATCACCTGACTTAAACTTGATCTTAGGGAGACCATGGTTGGTGAAGCTTTAGGTAGTTTCATCTCCTATACATTAGGAGATTCACTTGTCATATGAGGGTGGGGATATTGTGATCCATCATGATAATGTATCACTATCCTCAATTAACTATGTGAACTTTGAACGATGTTTGGAGGTAGAGTTTCAAAAGGAAACTACTAACACTTAGACTAGGGCCAATAATAATGTGAACAATAATGATGTAAATAGTACAAGCTTTGTGACATGAGAAAATCAATGAAAATTCCTACAATTGACCATGCTAAATGAGAAAAATGGTAACTAGAGGATCATGCCAAAAGGATCCCTAGATTTCTCAAAGATCAAGCAAGAAGTTCATATTAAACATCTCATCCATTCTTTTGCCAACTATTTATTTACCTTTACAACATTATCATGTTTCAATGTTGGCTTTACCCTTATGTGCTCTTTTGAGAGTGTCACATGCTTGTTAGACAACATACGAATGATGGCTCGTTATGGCCTTAAACTTGCAATAGGGCCTACTAAGGCCTAAAACTGGTAATACTACGATCCACTATGGCCTTAAACTAGCAATATGGCCTGCTAAGGCCTTAAAATAGTAATACTATGGTTTTCCAAGGCCTAAAAGTAGCAACTTATGGGTTGCCAAGGCCTAAAAATGGTTAGCATAACAACCGTTTATTCTCACCCCTATACCTAACCCCACATTGGTGAATCCCCCCTCCATGCTTTCTAGTGTGGGGCCAACATGGGGGATTAGGAGGTATAACATAAAATCCTCTTCCCAACTTCTAATGACCATATTTTTTGCATTAATAGCCATGATGCCTCTCCATGGCCTCTAATGGTTGATAACCCTCTTGGTTCTTACCCCCTAGATTACCCCCCTACAAGGGAGGTTTAGCATGGAAATAAGAGGGTAACCTATAAAACTAATTAAAAAGCATTAAAACTAACATGTTTTGGTCTTGGGCAATGCCCAATAGCATCAGTAACTCTAGGAATGCACATGCATACAAAAAACTAATCAAAATTCATTAATTTTCAACCCTTTGGAATCTTCCTAGCTAGCTTAACCCCCTAGAGGGGGGCTAAGCATGGAAATAAGGGGGTAAGCATAAAAACCAATAAATAAGCCTTGAAAATAACAAATTTTGGTCTTGGGTAATGTTCAACAACACTAGTAATCTTGAGAATGCACATGCATGTCCAAAACTAATCAAAATTCATTAATTTTCAACCCCTTGGAATCTTCCTAGTTGGCTTAAGGAAGGGGGGGGGTGTGCACACGCTTAGCATGGAAACAAGGGGTTAGCCATAAAAACCAATAAATAAGCCTTGAAATGCATAGTAGCACTAGTAACCTTGGGAATGCACATGCATACCCAAAACTGATAAAACTTCATCAATTTTCAACCCCTTGAAATCTTCCTAGTTGGCTTACCTCCCTAGAGGGAGGGAGGGCTTAGCATGGAAACAATGGGGAAATCTTAAAAATTAATAAAATAACCATAAAATTAACAACTTTTGATCTTGGGTAATGCCTAATAGCACCAATAACCCCAATAATGCACATGCATGCCCAAAATTGATTAAATTTCATCTATTTTCAATCCCTTGGAATCTTCCTTGCTGACTTACCCCCTGGAGGAAGGGCTTAGCATGGAAACAACGGGGTAACCCTAAAACCTAATAAAATAACCTTAAAATTGACAAATTTTGGTCTTGGGTAATGCCCAATAGCATCAATAATCCCAGGAATGCACATGCATGCCCAAAATTGATCAAAATTCATCAATTTTCAACCCATTGGAATCTTCCTAGTTGGCTTACCCTTTGGAGGGGGGCTTAGCATGGGAAAAAGGAAAGGTG
>MNCI01026334.1:568611-586286 GCA_015680685.1 Gnetum montanum | reverse complement strand
GGGGTGTTTGCGGGGCAGCGTGGAAACAAGGGGATCTTAGCCTAGATAATTCAAATATTAGTTTTTAGGCTCAAATAGCCCAACAACAACCTTAATTGATGGCCACATGCATCTAACAGCCTTGTAGCCTTGAACCATGGCCTAGGCTGAAAACATGCAAAACCCAACCTCTTTTGACCTATATTAGCCAAGTTTGACCATATGTAACATGTCTTTCTTGATGTTTTAACTTGTTTTTTTGGCCTTATGTTGCATTGTTAACCCTCATAGCCTTCTTGTAGCCTTTACATAACCTTATAATTTTCTTATTTATTTTATTTTCCTTTGTTTAGCATTTGATGAGTATCAAATAATAGGGTTTGACCTTCCCTTACCATTGTTTGGCACCATGGCATTATTGCCCACCAAGGCCTAAAACTGGCAAAACCATGATCCTTTTTGACCGATGGTAGCCTTATTCCTTTGTTTAACCTTTACTATGCCCCTATTAAACTTTGTTTACTTGCTTGTGTCTTTTTTATAGCCTTGGATGACATTTTTTGCACTAGAATAGAACATATTTGCATGATTTTTATAGAATTTTAAGCATTATTTATTAATTTTTATCAAAGTGCCACTTAATATGCTTTTCGTTAACATGAGTACTTGGGAGTTGATTAGTCTACCTTTGAGCCTAAATGGGCCTCATGATTATGTAGAATGACATATTGATCCTAATTGTCTAGATCTTGAGCCTGAGAGTCTTGTCGACTACATAGTCTCAATAGAGAAGCCTCTAGAGTGGCCTAAAAACCTAGTTAAAACCCTTGACCTAGAGGTGAGAAACATAACTTAAGATTCTCTAGTTGAGATTCCTATCACAATGTGTAGTGGTGAGAAGAAAGCCCTTAAACTAAGTTCCTCATTGGAACCTCAACAGGCTGAAGACATCACCAAGGTCTTACAAGGCAACATTAAGGAATTTGCCTACTCATATGAAGATATGCTAGACCTAGACCCAGGATTAGGACAACATAACATCATACTAGATCCTAGCATTAGACTAATTAAGCAAAGAGTACATAAGATAAGACCTAATTTGGCATTAGTAGTTCATGATGAGATCTCGAAGCTCTACCAAGTTGGTTTCATTAGGGTTGTCAACTACGTAGAATAGGCTTCCAACATAGTGGTAGTTCTTAATAAAAATTGGAGTATTTGTATTTTCATCAATTTTTGAGACCTAAATAAAGCAACTATTAAGGAAAACTTTCCATTGCCTAATGATGAGTGGCGAGGTACCCCTACACTCAACCATACGAATACGAGTGTTACACACGCGATCTGGTCGAACTCTGCAGACTAAGTGCCTACATGCCTCATGGAACACTTAAGGTTAATCATTTGTTGTCTTCCTAGACTTACTTGTATTTGTCACGGTTGTATGGTTAAGTATGTCTGAGGTATATGATTTTTATGTCTTTTCTGTTTTATCTCCTATGCTGATGAGGTGAAGGGTGAAGAGACTAATTAACTAACTTTAACTTAACTAACTAAGCCTTAATTAACCTAGCATCAGTATCCGTTCCCACTTACCGTTCACACCTTGAACCTATGCAACCTTGGTTACCAAATGCTAGTTGTTGCTGGGATCACCAAGTGTAACGCACATGCTCGAAGCGGTCGTACTGAATGCACTTAACTACGGGAGAAGGGTTGAGAGAGATTTAATTAACTAATAAAGCATTTAAATGATAACTAGTAAATAACAATAAATAAAATCCTATTTAGCCTATTGAGCTTAGTCCATGCACTGCAAGGTTTATCCAAGAAGTTTGTCTTTATTGCCGTACACAAACTTGTGTTCAGGTATAATATTTGCTCGAATAAAGATCCGTTCACTTTGGAGATCCTACTGCGGGCACATGGAAATTATTCTATCTCTGGAGAGGTAAAACTACCAGAGTTTCGCTACAGTCTAGGCCTAGAATGAGAAACAAGGGAGATCCACCTCTTATTTATAGATTTGACAGTGCACTGCAATATCATGTACGTGATATCGCAGGGGAAGATGCGATATCGTGTACGCGATATCGCGGGGGATGCGATATTGCAGTGGATGCGATATCACGTACGTGATATCACAACCCATGCAATATTGTGTCCCATCATACCCCCATGATTGAATAAAAACTCATCTTCGAGTTCCTTACAAAATATTGGGACGGTATGGGATTATTGACCCAAAATGGAACTAATGGAATGACATGTGAAGGGATCATCATTACAAGACAAGACAAAACTGGTGTTCATGACAACAAGAGTGAATACCTTATACATTTGACATCAGGCCTTATTTGGTAGCTGAGAAAGAGAGAGAGAAAGAAGTTTTGCTGCTGCCAACACCAAGATTGTGCTTGTTGTTGTCCATCCATACATGCATCATCGATCTTATTCCTTGCATAGATACTTTCAGCACTGCTCCATTCCAAGTGTTCTCTCCAAATCCAATCCCTTGTTGCATGATTGCCATCTGCACACACAACACGGTCTTAATATTAGCAAGGGTAAATGGATTATAATGCAATTGATACCTTGCTTTGGTGAAAGGTCCATTGGCTAAGTTGTGGTATGGCTGATATGGATTTGGAGATATCATAGTGGTGACTATCAAAGGTGTAGGGGTTAGGAGAAAATCGAAAAAATTTGGGTCCCAGACCCCCATGACTAAGATTGAACCTCCAGTAGCGATAGAATGGAGAAAGAAAAGGAACAAGAAAGATACCCAAAAAGAGACAACTATAATGTTAATGAAATGGATGTCAAGATGGAAATGAAAAAAAAAATATAGATTGCAAAAATATTAGGGAAAAGAATTTAACTGGTGCACCAAATAGGAATGTCAGTGGGTCCTCCCCAAAGTAAGCTCATGCCCTTAATGACCTGACAAACCCACATTCAAAGAGTTCGTAGGCTTTGGGAATGTTATTTGGAACAAGAGTTAAAGTCTTAACCACAAGAATTTACCAAAAAGAAAACAATGCGTTACCCAAAATATACACTAATGATACAATTGACAATGAGGTGAACAATGGAAAGAAGGATGGGGAGAAGAGAATGGAATGGGATCCCAAGAACAAGGTGGTGTATAGCCCCTTGTGTAGTTAATGATTAATGTAACTTAGTAGATCCCATTCCAAGTTTGGCTTCAAACAAACCACATCCAGTGACTTCGCATTAACGCATTTGGCCAATCCATCCTCTTGAAGTAACAAGAATGCCTTCCCAAAGAGCCACCACCATTCTGACGAAATGAAGGAGGAGAGAATGGGAAGCAAGAATGGCCTTAGTTAGAGGGAACATTTTTATTTTAGTTCCATAACCAATGCTTGAAGCCCAAATGATTATTTCATCTAAGGGGTGTGCTTTGAATTCTCACTATTTTTTTTGTTGTTTTATATGTTTATGCGTGAGAACCACACCATGCAAAGACTTTGTTATTTTTATTAACTCAACTTCCCAATGATTGGGTAACGTCGAAATGGTAAGAAAAATCAAGAAGAACACATCCAAGCACCCAAGAGAATGGCCAACACAAATGCATCAAGTTCCCTTGAAGTCACACCCTTTTCAATCCTTGAGTCCTTCCTTAGTGTGAGAAATGCCCAGTCACCAATTCATTATAGTTCTTATTTAGAAAGGGACTGTACATTTCCAAGCTAAGAGAGGCCATAGAAATTTGTGGATGTATGGATGAAGTGGACTCATTGCCTGTCATATCAAAAGAACCATACCTTAGTATCAACATCATGACTTAAAGGTAAAAACCAAACATTAGCAATTAATAGGAAAACAGTTCATACCATCATTAAGAACACTTATTGGGTAACAAACTTACAAGATGGATAACACACACACAAAGAAATGAAAAAGGTATAACGATGTTGTAAAACAAAAACAAGAAAAGTTAAAGAAATTTGTAAAACAAAAATGTGTAAAACAAAAAGGTGTAAAAAAATGTGTAAAACCAAAATGTGTAAAATAAAAACTTAAAAGAACTAAGGGCCCCAAATGATTAGCATAGGTGGCCATCTCCCCCATGAATGAATGGAAAGGGAGAGATTGAAAATAATGAATGTCTATTTGAATTTCTTAAAAGTGCCCAACTTCTCTCCATTGATGTTCTTAGATTAAGGAGTGGAAGTCGGTGACGCTCATATTCCAATGTATTTATGCCTTCATTGTGGGCATGAGTTGTTTTCCCAGTTCATTCCATGCATGTTGGTGGATTGCTCTTTTGAATAGTTGTCAACCACGAGGTGTCCACTTGTTGTGTTGTTGCTACATACAAGCACCTTTGTCTTAGAGTTTCTAGGGCACACCTGTTGCATGTAGGATATGCTGAGCATTCCTCCATGTCATCACNACACCTGTTGCATGTAGGAGATGCTGAGCATTCCTCCATGTCATCAGCCGATGAGTCAATGTATGTGATGCATGGAACTTTCTTCTTCTTGATCTTTCCATAAATTTTTACTTTAGAGATTTCCAAGGAAAGATCATGAATTCCTAGGCATGCGTCTATTGTACTTAGCCATGCCCTCACCATTATAATTGGGAAGTCCCCTTTATTGCTGTTGACTTCTATCACTAGGAAATCGGCTGGTTATGACCAACCACACACAGTGGTAACGATGTCCTCCACCAATCCCAAGGGAATGGTGATGGACTGGTCAGCCAACTCTAGTTGAATATTGGACTTCTTGAGCTGGGGCAGGTTCCAAGCTTGATACATTTCTCATGATATTAACTTGACTCCAGCACCTGAGTCAAGAAGAGCCTTATGTGGTTCTTTCTCGGTGACTTGGAGGTAGATTAAGGAACTTCTAGGGTTAGATAGTTTTCTTGGAAGGTGGCCTACCTTGATCTAGTCGGTTATAGTATGTGTTAACATAACCGTATGCGTTGAGCTTTGGTATTGGTTTGAAGGGAGCTTCGAAGCCTTATATGTTGGAGGAGCATGCACAGACTCAACCGCTTGTGGTTGTGAGAGCTTGTCTAGGCTTTTGGTTCTAAAGAAGGGTCTTCTCTTCTTGTGGTTGTTAGAACCAACAACGAGTTGAAGGTTCATAGCTCTTGTAGCATTACGTTGCTGCAGTTGAGTGGGGAGTTCCCCTTGCATTGTTGGAGCAAGTGGTATTGGAACTAACGATGTGAGAGAGGCAGATGGATTTGGAGGATGGTATGGATGTGGAGCGTCTCCTAGAGGAGAAGGAGTCCTTCTAAAGTACTCCTGAACTTGGTAGTAACGTTATGGAGTTGTGTGACCCATGGAGTCACTTGGAGAAACCGGCTGCTGCACATAGTAGCCATAAGGATCTGGTTGCTGGTAAGGGTATTGTTGTCTCAGTGGCGGCATCCCCCATGACTATGGGTGTTGTGAGTACTAGTTTTGCTTGATAGGTTGTGGCGGAGTTCCACTTGGATAGTATGTTAATGATTGGTGGAACTGCCTTGGGTTACCTTGGAGGTAAGGTAACCTTTGAGGTGTCTGCAGTCTATTAAGTCTCAGGCTGAGTGCATACACCCCAGACTCCTGTAGATGTGAGATGATTGGACAACATCCCTTAGGATGGTCATATTGGCAGATCTCACATCCACTGTCATTGTTTATATCCAAATCCACAACCTCATCGGAGATATTTGTTTTCCCTTACCCTTGTCATGTGCATGGCTTGAATCTCTCCACTTTTTCTTGTCCTTGTCACTACTTCATTCCTCCTTAGATTCCTCTACAATATTTAGGACAATTTCAATTTTACTATCTAAGGAGCTCCATATTTCATCTACCTTATCCAACACTTCCGTTGTTAGCTTTTGAAGTGGCAAGGTTTTTCTGTTCACCAACTCTTCAAGTGGTGACTCATCCTCCTCATCACAATATCTCTCTCCCCTCTTCCGGAGGGAAGGATCACGGTTATATTCTTCCACACTTTCTCTTTTTCGTAGCTCCCCTTCTACTTTGGCTACTTGCTCCAACAATCGGTGAACTTCATGGGATCTAAGTTATGATAATCTCCCTTGGGCATAAGTCCTAAGGGTTCTTCTAGTTTCGTACCTTAGCCCATCTACGATGTGGTGGAGTTGATCCCGTTGTGCATAACCATGGCCTGGGCAACGATGTAACAATGCATAGTAGCAACCCATGGTAGCATCCAAGGGTTCATGAGTACCTTGCTTCCATCCTTGGATCTGCTTACACAAGTTAGACACACTGGAGTACATTTGATATTTATTGTTGAAGAGTTCTAACATCGTACTCCACCTCCTAATGGTTTTTGGCTCTAAGGATCGGTACCAACTCTCTGCTTCCTTTATGAGTGTCCTAGGAAACAACTTTAATTTCTACAACTTGTTTTCAATATTTTGCAAGGCACAGGCATCGTGGAATTCTTGTAAATGATTTTGTGAATTAGTGTTGTATCCCCCTTCGAAGCGTGGGATATTATTCATATCAAGTCTCTTGATCCGACTATCTTTTTGATGCCTTGTTGGTATTCTCACTGCCTCTGTAATATCTAGCGTACTTTGGGTGGCAAGTAGGGGTTTTTCATAATCATCTCTTTTATGATGTCTATGTTGTTCCATACTTTTCTTTCTTTCATGCCTAGACTCTCTAGACTGCCCTCGTCCTCTCTCTCGACTCTCTCGTCAAGGTCTCTCATTTTGCTTACCCTTATCCTCACCGTTATGCTCTTTATGAATGCACCTTGATGTGGAAGGAGAGGGTGAATGATGAGATGAAGGGGAAGAAGAAGGAGAACCATCTCCATGATGATGTTTCTTACCTTCTCTTCGATGGCTACAGCCTCAATCATGATGACGATCAGAATGCCCATCCTTGTCATGTGTTTTTGTTCCCTCAGTGAACAGTTGGCATTCACGAGGATCAGAACCAAGGTTGTGTATCATGGAGCGTACATTCTAATACCCCACCTCCTCACTATCATTGGGAGGGGGAACATCATTTGATGGAGAACCTGTTATAAGTGGTTCACCATCTCTAATATCGCTTAGGATGTGCAGGAGTCCTTTACCCTTCAACAATGTATGGTGGCTCTCCTACCATGATTCCCTTAAACATTGCGCTATTGTGGGATGGTAATCCATTATGTCATAATCTTTCGTAATGTATTTAGCGTATAATTCCATCATGCCTATTTGTGCAAGAGCACAAAGAAGCATGTTAGGGACTGCCTGATCTAGAGGTAACACTATGTTACCTTGTAAATCTCTCCAACGTAGTTGTTCATCCTGATGGAGGATAAAGGTAAAATTGGGTATATACTCATCGAGATGAGTATATACCACCCGATACTGTTGAGGAACTTGTAGATTTTGGTTATGTGTTTTAGATTGCCGACTCTTTCTTGTATGATTCCTAGGTGGTGAAGTGCTTTTGTTTGAAGAAGAAGACATTATTTCTTATTCGGTGTGCTATTTGACCATTATATAATTTTTTGTTTAATTAACCCTAAGGGTTTGTTTAGGCTCCCAACGATGTGGATAATTTACTATGTTCTACATAGCACACAAACACTTAGTCCCCGGCAACGGTGCCAATGATGAGTGGCAAGGTACCCCTACACTCAACCATACGAATACGAGTGTTACACACGTGATCCAGTTGAACTCCGCAGGCTAAGTGCCTATACGCCTCATGGAACACTTAAGGTTAATCATTCATTGTCTTTCCAAACTTACTTGTATTTGTCATGGTTGTATGATTAATTAAGTCTAAGGTATATGATTTTTATGTCCTTTCTGTTTTATCTCCTATGTTGACAAGGTGAAGGGTGAAGAGAAAAATTAACTAACTAAGCCTTAATTAACCTAGCATCATTATTCATTCCCACTTACCATTCACACCCTGAACATATGCAACCTTGGTTACCAAATGCTAGTCGTTGCTGGGATCACCAAGTGTATCGCACGTGCTCGAAGCGGTCATACTGAATGCACTTAACTACGGGAGAAGGGTTGAGAGAGATTTAATTAACTAATAAAGCATTTAAATGATAAATAGAAAATAACAATAAATTAAATCCTATTTAGCCTATTTAGCTTAGTCCATGCATTGCAAGGTTTATCCAAGAAGTTTGTCTTTATTTTCGTACACAAACTTGTGTTCAGGTACAATATTTGCTCGAATAAAGATTCGTTCACTTTGGAGATCCTACTATGGGCACATGGAAATTATTCTATCTCTGGAGAGGTAAAACTACCAGAGTTTCGCTACAGTCTAGGCCTAGAATGAGAAACAAGGGAGAGATGCCTCTTAGTTATAGATTTGATGGTGCACTGCGATATCGCGTACGCGATATCGCGGCCCATGCAATATCACGGCCCATGCGATATCGCATCCCATCACCTAGTATTGATCAACTTATTGATACCATGACTGGGCATGTCATATTATCCTTTATGGATGGGTTCTTGGGATACAACCAAATTAGGATCAACCTAGAACACCAACCTAGCATGACCTTCATGATCCCTAGGGGAACCTTTTACTATTCTATTATGCCTTTTGGTCTTAAAAATATAGGAGCAACCTATCAATGAGCCATGACTTATATCTTCGGTGATTACATGCTAGGTTTGCTTAATGATTATGTGGATGACATAGCTGTTAAGTCAAAGTAGGCTAGTAACCATGTTAATGACCTAGATCTTGTGCTTAAAGAGTGTTTCGAATATGATCTTAGGCTTAATCCCAAGAAGTGTATCTTCGGTGTAAAATCCAATAAGATGCTTGGTTTCATGGTATTTAAAGTGGGGATATGTATCGATCTTGATAAGGTTAAGGCCATATCCCAATTAGTAGTGCCTACCAACCTTAAAGAGCTTTGGGAATTACAAGGAAAATTACAATTTATTCATAGGTTTATCATTAGGATTATGAATAAATTTCATCCAATGCAACAATTTCTTAAGAAAGGGATTCACTATGAGTGGATGGCTCAATGCCAAGAAGCCTTTGAAGACCTTAAGTAAGAGTTGACACAACTACCAATGGTCTATCCTCTGTAAGAAGGTAGACCTTTTTACATCTACTTGGCCATCTTTAACACATCCAATGCCTCTCTAATTTGTTAGAAATGAGATGATGGAGTGAAAATGCTCATATAATATCTTAGCCATGCATTAGTTGCCCACGAAACCCAATACACTAAAGTGGAGAAGTATTGTCTAGCGCTAGTCTTCTCATTGAAGAAGTGAAGATACTACCTCTTTAGAAGTTAAGTCAACATCATTTACAAAGATAACATGCTTAGAGCTATAATAACCAATATCTATGAGAGTAGCCGTATAGCCTGATGAAAAGCCATAACCACAGAGTTTGACCTTCATTACATCTCTTAATCCTCAATGAAGGTCAAGTTATAGTCGTACAACTCACAGTTTCACCTATTGATGACTAAGCAGCCATAGATCCTAAGTTCCTCGATGAGCATATTAGTACTGTTAGCCAAGTGCATGAGGGTTATGAGGCGGTCATGCACTTTGATGGAGCTTGAACTACCCATGGGACTAGTGCTACTACCATCATAATGTTTCCATCTAGTCAAATCCAATCTTTCACGTATTGTTTTGAGTTCCCAATTACTAAGAATATAGCAGAGTACAAGGGTTTGGTCAAGGGAATGATTGTTGCTCATGACCTAGATATTTAATGCTTAACAATTGAAGATGATTCCCAACTTATGATGAACCAAGTAATAGAATTCTATGCTTGTAAAGACAAACACTTACAACCATACTGTGACCTAGGGAAATAATTGTTACAATAGTTTGTAGATGTTGATATTTAGCACATACCCCAAAATGAAAATTCCATAGCCAATGCAATTGCAACATTAGCTCTCAATGTGATGCCAAATGTGTTTAATAAGTTGTCCACCTTAATAATGGACTATACTATTTCCATCACATAGAACATTAAAGATACCTTTGTAGTCATCATCCATACTGATCTTGCAAGGGAGTGGTATGATGATATCAATTTTTACCTTATGCATGGTGAGTCTTTGCAAGGCCTGACTGCTACCCAAAATGACGATGTGCAAAAAAGATCAAAGTAGTGTGTCATCATAGGTGATAACAAATTATGTTAATGATCCTATGATGATATATTACTAAAGTGCTTAGGTAAAACCAAAGTCATAATAGTCCTAGAGGAGGTTCATGAGGGGGGTTTTTGGGGGACATATAGGAAGAGATATGGTCACTAAGATTAGTTGGTTAGGTTACTACTAGACCCATATGGAAAGTGACAACATGCAAAAGGTTAAGCAGTGCAACACATGCCAATGACATAGTAACCTTATACACATATCATTGATAGAGTTACATACCACTTAGATCACCTGGCCATTTCAATTATGGGGGTTGGATATCATTGGACCTATAACACCCAAGTCTTCCACAAGTCATAACTTCATCATCACTGTAACTGAATACTTTATGAAGTGGGTTGAGGCTATTCCCTTAAGGAATACTACATCAAAACAAGTTTGCAAATTTATCTTAGATAATATTGCAACCCACTTTGGCATACCCATGACTATGGTTACAAATAATGGATCATAATTTACTAGCCATGAAATGAAAGATTTTTATCACAACCTAGGCATTAATCATTCATTCTCATCACCTTATTATCCTCAAGCCAACAGACAAGTAGAGGCAATCAACAAGGTCATTATCAACTTACTAAAGAAGATGCTAAATAATAGCAAGTGCAAATGGAATGAGTGACTTGTCCATGCACTATGTGCCTGCAAAATGACTTATCACACAGTAACTGGCGTAACCCCTTATAGCCTAGTTTATGGTTCTAAATTTATTTTTCCTCTTGAATTATAAGTGCCATCACTTCAAGTAGCCTTGATTAACTTCATTAATGATGAGTAGAACAAGGAGTTTCAGATAGTGGCCCTAGACTCACTGGAGAAGAAATGCATGCATGCGCTTTCTCACATTGAACATTATCAAGAGAGGTAGAAGCAACAACATCACCATGACTTAAATAAGCATAAGATCAAGGAAGGTAACCTAGTTCTCAAAGCTATTTATGAGCATGCAAATAAATTCTCAACCAACTAGGAAGGATCCTTACTGGTCACCAAAGCCTGGACAAGAATGAGCTAGCTAATCCTATTAATAATTCCTATTTGAAGTCATATTACATGTAGCTGATGATCATCAACAAGCAAGCCTACTCTAGAGTAGCTTGGTGAGGCCTTAAACTAGCAACATGACTTTCCAAGGCCTAAAATTGGGAACACCATGGTCTACCAAGGCCTTAAATTGACATCACAACCTATTGAGGCCCTAGATTAACAACATAATCAATTAAGACTCTAAACTAGCATCATGGTTTGCTATGATCTTAAAATTGCACCATAGCCTACTAGGGCTTTAAACTCATACAATGGCCCACCATGGCCTTAAACTGGTAACATTGGTGACCTAGGTGGCTTGTTTTTATTTCAATGTGGCATACACACACACACACACACATGCATTGTAATGATGTAACATGCTTTGTTTGCTTGGTTTTCTTATCCTCTTGGAGTTGTGTTTATAGGATGAAGCTTGGGATCATTGCAAGGGTACAACTCATTATAATAGCAAATCACCACATGGCCTTGATGCATAAGATTTGGTTGGTTTTTCTTCCTATGTCAAGAGTACTTGTACCATTGTCATCCCTCTGACAGTACTTCTCAAGCCAAGCCCTGTAGCCTAATTATGACCTTCCATACCTTGAGAAACAATGTTAACCTATGTTTGTCACTCATGCACTATAGCCATATAATATATGTTCGACATGCTCCATCCTCTAGTCCACTTGAATGTAACATAGCTCATATAGTGGGAAAACCATTAAGTCCATCAAGAGGAACACATCTTGTGTAATGGGATAACTCTCAAGTTTAGTGAGTGTAACGCAGCTCACTTAATGGGAAAACTATGTCAAACTAGCCCTAGCAATGAAACCCAATGATACAAAAAAAAAAAGCAATAGGGAAAGAAAATTTCCAAGGAGCCAAATGGCCAAAGAAGCCTCAAAAACCAATGGAAGAAAGACTCTTGGAGTGAAGTGGTTGGTTTCTCAAACATATTTTCTTAACAGCCTACACTTCAAAATATGTCAATACCACACTACAGTCATGGTGGAAACACTTGGAATGCATCGTTAACTTACATAACCATCTTCCTAATTGCCACTACCATTGCTCCATCATAGCCTAATCCCCATCATCACAAGCACTTTTCAACATGATTCGACATGATTGGATCAAGCATAGAGAGGGAATGTCAGTGGTGTACCTATAGTGGTGTTTTTTATTCTTTGTCAGTTCCTCTTAGGTCAATCCTCTAGAAACCAACAAAGAGGGACCAATGAAACACCACCAAATTTGCATGGTAAAAACTCTATAATCCCATCCCATAAAATCCAAGGTAATATTTTATTGTAAATGTGAAGGTTGTAACCCATAAAGTGGCAATCTCAAATGTTTCATACTTTTGGAGTTGAAAAATCTTCATAAGTGACCAAAGCCTCATTCCCCAAGTGAGAAAAAGTCACATAGTGTCTATATTTGGGCTTGGGGAGATTCNCAAGTGAGAAAAAGTCACATAGTGTCTATATTTGGGCTTGGGGAGAGTCAAAATGCCTTTTGGGATGCCAAAAATGGCAATTTGATGGGTTTTATGGGGGGTATACATTTCTTTACGTTGACACACACCTTGCAAGGGGGGTAAGCCAGATAGGAGACTTCAAGGCCAGCATGGAGAAGTGTAAAGGTGGGGAGAGGGGGGGGGGGGGGTAGAACTCACCTACCAATACCATGAAAATGGAGGTGACCCAGTCTGGAAGGATTAACCTTCATCCCCAACATTGACTTTCCATCCCTCCTTAACATTGACATACTTCCCCCGATGAAAGGGGGATTAGCCAGCTAGGAGAGAGGGGGTTAGACAATGTGGAAGGAGCAAACAAGTAAGATGCATGGGAGGTGGATCTCACCTACCCCATGAACGTGGCAGCTAATTTTTAGCAATTTGGTAGCCAATTTGTAGCTAATTTTCAGCAATTTGGTAGCCAATCATATCAACCAATGGCAACCAATTTTCAGCCAATCATGTTAGCCATTTGTAGTCAANCCCCCCCCCACCCTCTTAGGATTTTTGAACTTTGGGTGTCAACGTTACCCCCTCAGATCCCCAAGTCCTAATATGGTGCACATTGGCTACCCTAATCCTTCATATTTTCCTAACACCAGTAATAACCAACATTGTAGATCTAAGGTGGTAATAAACAAGGTTCGATAGCATCAAGAGTGGCAAAGATACCAAGTCATGGAGTTGATCATGGCTTCAACAGGGTCTAAACCCTTGCCCAAGTGAACATCCCTTTACTCCCCCCTTTTGGGCATCAATTTTGTACACATCTTTGAACTCATTCTTTGTTCATTTAATGAAATTTGTGATTTTAGTTTATTTACAATTTTAGATATAATTATTATATTTCAAGTGCATTATTTTATAGATGTGCATTTTTTTACACTTTTTACACCCCCATTTTGCACCCCCATCAATTCCTTGGGTGATCTACCAAACCGTTGAGGGAACCCTCAATCCCATTTTTCTTGTCGAGGCCCTAGGGGATTTTGGGTTGAGGCTACTTGCAATCAAGAACCCTTGGTTTCTTTTAGTGACTAAGATTTTCCATCACAACACATAGGTTCCACACACAGTTTTACCCTATGTCACTGTACATGATGAATGGAACTCACTTCTTCTCTATCTTATCAAAATTCATTTTCACCTAGAAATCTCTAAGGAGAGGCCTCTAATTCCCAACCGTGCATCAATGGTGCTCAAACAAGCCCTTTCCATGATGATTGGGAAGTCCCCCTTGTAGTTATCTACACAAATCATTAGGAAGTCAGTAGGATAGGATCACCCACAAATGGTGGTCATAATGTCCTCCACCAATCCTAGGGGAACAATGATGGATTGAGCTATCAACTCAAGATGAATGTTACTCTTCTTGAGTGGAGGTAGGTTCCAAGCTTTGTACATCTCATGGGAAATTATATTTACACTAGAATCCAAATCTAAAAGAGCCTTACAAGGCTCATTTTGAGAAATTTGCAGGTAAATAAGGAAACTCTTAGGATTAGAGTTTTTCCTAGGAAGGTGGCCAACCTTTATCCAATCAGTTATCGCATGGATTAACATGATGATGTGCACTTTGGAAGGTGTTT
The DNA here is from genome assembly GCA_015680685.1 of Gnetum montanum. Lineage (NCBI taxonomy): Eukaryota > Viridiplantae > Streptophyta > Gnetopsida > Gnetales > Gnetaceae > Gnetum > Gnetum montanum. The sequence continues at coordinate 571,965 of MNCI01026334.1, read as the reverse complement.
GGTTGGAAGGGGACTCAAATGATGTAGATGCAAAGGATGAGGGAGAAGCTGAACTATCAACCACATATGTTTATGAGGGCTTTGCTGGATTTTTATTTTGAAAGAATGGTCCTTTTGGGATTTTTTCTTCAAAGCACTCATTTGAGGAGTCGGTTGTAAGTTAACAGCTTTGGTGGTGTTATGTTGCTATGACTAGGTTGGAATTTTTTCCTACATTGATGGAGTAGGTGGTAATTGAGTTAAGGGTGGAGGGACATGTGTAGAAGGATGAGGATGGTAATGAGAAAATAGGGATTCCCCTCTTATAGATTAGGCTTTGTAGTATTTATGAGGATAGTAGTAATGTTGGAATGAAGTATGACTAGAAGAGTTATGTGAAGTAATGGATTGCTGAACATAGTACTCATATGGATTTGGGTACCGATAAGGGTATGACTGCCTTGGTGGTAAAATCCCCCATGATTGTGGGTGTTGCCACTAATGATACTATTCAAAAGGTTATGGTGGAGCTCAACTTGTATAGTAGGCTTGTTGTTATTGGAATTGCCTAAAGTTTTCTTAAGGATAAGGCAACCTTCTAGGTGTTTTTCTTCTTACCAATCTAGGATTTAGAGCATACACCATAGACTCCTGCAAGTGTGATACTATGAGAAAACATTCCTTAGGATGTTTGTGTTAGTAGATGTCACACCTACCATAATCATTTGACTCGGAATCCACAACCTCCTCTACTATAGCAACCTTGCCCTTATCCCTTTGGTGGGCATGTTCAACTTCCTTCCTTCTCTTGTGATCATGATCACTACTTTGCTCCTTGGATTTCTCTACTATTTTTAGAGCAGCTTGAAACTTCTCATCTAAAGAGTTCCATAGTTTGTCTAACTTAGCCAAAATTTTAGAAATAGACTTTTCAATTAGCAAGGTCTTCCACTACACCACTTCATCAAGTGGTGCCTCCTTCTCATTATCATAGAAATGAATCTCCCTTTTATGAATGGAAGGATCTCAATTGTACTATTCTATACTTTTCCTTTTTCTCAACTCTCCTTCTTTGTCAACCTACTCAATAAGACTTTGGATCTGATGAAATCTAAGTTTTAAAAGTCTCCTTTAGGCATAGACCCCAAGAGTTCCTCTTGTTTCTATGTGGAGCCCATCTATGATATGGTAGAACTACTTCCTTTGAGAATAACCATGGCTAGGACATCAGTGCAAGAGAGAATAGTACCTACCCATGGCTACATCCAAAGGTTTATGTATTTATTATTTCCAACCTTGAATCTTCTTTCTTAGATTGGACACTCAGGAGTATGTCTAATACTTGTCATTGGAGAGCTCAAGCATCTTACTTCATCGAAGGATTGATTCCAACTACAAAGATTGGTACCAAATTTCAACTTTATTGATCAATTTTCTTGGAAATAGCTTTAACTTTTGTCATTAATTTTTGATTTTCTATAAAGCACAAGTATTGTGAAAGGTTTGAAGATGATTTTGTGGATTTGAGTTGTATCCCCCTTAGAACTTAGGGATATTGTTCATATCCAACTATTTAATTCTGTTATCTTTCACATGCCTCATTAGGATCCTCATGGATTTTGCAATATTCAACATATTCCTCATTGGAAGTAAAGGCTCATCATGGTCATAGCCTCTATGATGGCCATGATATCCTCAGCAATGGCACCAATGATGAGCAGCGAGTATACCCTACACCTAATCATATGAATCACCAATGTTCACTAAGCGATCTAATCAAATTCCATATACTTTAGCTCTCTAAGTGCACTAGGTCTAGGAGGTGATTCTATAATTCATGACTATTGTCTTCCCAATTCCACTTGTGAGGTATATGGTTAAGTGTAACTAAGGCATATGATTTTTATCATTTTATCTTTTATTATTTTAATTGCCTAAGTGCTGGAAAAAAGAAAATTAATATTTAACTAATATAATTAATATAATAACTAAATGATACTTAACTAATCCTAACATAATCATCTATTCCCACTTTCTATACACATCTTGAACATGTTGTGATGTTGTTGGATTACCAAGTGTTGGGCGCTACTGGGATTACCAAGCGTTAACATATACTTGAAGCGGTCATGCTTATGTTTGTTATTTAATCAATATTAATTACCTAATTAGAATTTAGTAAGGTAAATTTCATCAAAAATAAATGCATAAGGAAACATTAATCTATTCCAAGTGCTGTAAGGTTTGATCAAAAAAGCTCATCTCTATTATTGTACACACTGAGGTGCTCAAGTGCCTTAGTGCTCGAATAGAGATCCATACACTTCTTTGACTTTTACTATGGGCACTCAGAAAATATTTTAACTTTCAGAAGAAAAAACTATAAAAGATTCGTTATAACTAACTAAAATATTTCCATAAATGTGGTGGATAGATGCACATTTATAGGTGAAATCAGGTTGCCACATTGACGGGTACACATCAACGTAGCAAATCCTACATCGATGGGATCACGTCAATGGGGTTTCATTGATGGCATCCCATCAACATGGACTAATGACATGATTCATCAAAAGGTAAGCTTACATATCATTACATTAGACCCTTCTATGTTCTTCAGTTCATAGGAGAGGTAGTGTATCATGTAAGTCTTCCTCCATTGCTTTAGAGCATGCATGATGTGTTTCATGTATCCATTTTTCAAAAGTATGTCCTAAAGGATAGTCATGTCATTAATTAGAATGAAGTATAGCTTCAGGTTGATGCTTCATATGTTCATTGTTCTATTAGGATTATGGATAGGATGGAGTGGTAGTTTCATAGCAATGTTGTTCCCATGGTAAAGATCTTATGAAGTCATCATAGTTCTCAGGAATCAACTTGGAAACTTGAGTCTCATATGTGACTTCTAAAAGGAAGATTATTGATGAGTGGTGAGGTACCCCTACACTCAAGCATACGAAACAAGCATAGCACGCGCGATCTGGTCGAACTCCGCAGACTAAATGCCTAAACGCCACAAGGAACACTTGGGGTTAATCATTCGTTGTCTTCCCAGGCTTGCTTGTATGTGTCACAGTGTATGGTTAAGAAAGTTTGAGGTATATGATTTTTTTGGTATTTTTCAATTTATCTCCTATGCTAAATGGTGAAGGGTGGAGAAACTAAACTAACTCTAGCTACAACACTAAGTCCTAGCATCAGCATCCGTTCCCACTTGCCGTACACACCCTGAACTGTGCAACTGTGGCTACCAAACGTTAATCGTTACTGGGATTACCACAAGTAATGCACGTGCTCGAAGCGATTGTACTGAGGCACTTAACTAACCTAAGTGTGACAAGCAGCCGATTCCTTGACTAGCCGTACACATCC
>MNCI01026334.1:514547-565454 GCA_015680685.1 Gnetum montanum | reverse complement strand
TTCCACTTGGATAATATGTCAAGGGTTGGTGGAACTGCCTTGGGTTACCTCGTGGGTAAGGTAACCTTCGGGGTATTTTCCATTGATTAAGTCTTGGATTTAGTGCATACACCCCAGACTCCTGCAGATGTGAGATAATTGGGCAACATCCCTTAGGATGGTCATAGTAGCAGACCTCACATCCACTATCATTGTCTGAATCAAAATTTATAGCGTCATCGGAGATAGGAATTTTTCCCTTACCCTTGTTATGTGCAGGGTTAAAGTTTCTCCACTTAGTTTTGCCTTTGTCACTACCTTACTCTACCTTAGACTCTTCTACAATTTTTAAGACTGTTTCTATTCGTGAGTCTAAGGAATCCCACATTTGGTCTACCTTAGCCGATACCTCGGTTGTTAACTTTTGGATCGGCACGGTTTTTCGGTTCATCAACTCTTCGAGTGGTGACTCATCCTCCTCATCATAGAATTTCACTCCCTTCTTGTGAAGGGAGAGATCGTGGTTGTATTTTTCCGCACTTTCTCTTTTCCGTAGCTCACCCTCTTCTTGCGCTACTTGTTCCAAAAAACTTTCAACTTCATGGGCTCTCAGTTGGGAAAGTCTCCCTTGGGTGTAAGTCCCAAGAGTTCTTCTCATTTCGTTCCTTATCCCATCCACGATGTGGCGAAGTTGATCTAGCTTAGCATACCCATGGCCCGGGTAACGATGTAGTAGTGTATAGTAACGGGCCATGGCAGCATCCAAGGGTTCATAAGCACCTTATTTCTAGCCTTGGATCTGCTTACGCAAGTTGGACACTCTGGAGTACATTTGATATTTGTTGTTGAACAATTCAAGCATCGTACTCCACCTCCTGATGGTTTCCGATTCTAAGGACTGATACCAGCTCTCTACTTCTTTAATGAGTGTCCTTGGGAAAAATTTAAGCTTCTGCCACTCATTATCGATGTTTTGCAAGGCACAGGCATCGTGGAATGCCTGTAAATGATGTTGAGGATTAGCGTTGTATCCCCGTTCAAACTGTGGGATATTATTTATGTCCAAACGCTTGATCCTGCTATCCTTTAAGTGCCTTGTGGGGATCCTAACTACCTCTGTGATGTCTAGCATGCTTTGGGTTATGAGTAGGGGTTCGTCATGATCATCTCTTTCATGATGTCTATGATGTCTTTGTGGTGGTTCCCTACTCTCCCTACGTCCTTGCCCTTGTCCTAACTCCTCTCGACCTTCCTGTCGAGGTCTTTCATCTTCCTTTTTACTTTTACCCTCACCATTATGCTCACGATGGTTGCACCCAGATGTGGAAGGAGAGAGTGAATGATGAGATGAAGGAGAAGAGGAAGGGGATCCATCACCATGGCGATGTTTCTTACCTTCTCTTCGGTTGCTTCAGCCTCGATCGTTGTGACGATCTAAGTGTCCGTCCTTAGCGTGAGTGGTTGTTCCTACTGTGAACAGTTGGTGCTCACGGGGATCAGAGCCTATAGCATGTATAGTTGATCGAAGGCCCTGATGCCTAACCTCTTCCCCATTGTGAGGAGGGGGAACATCATTTTCTAAGAAACCCATTGTGAGGGGTTCTTCGTCTCCTATTTCACTGAGGACATGGGGAACCTTGCCCTTCAATAATGAATGTTGGCTCTCCTGCCTTTCGTCCCTCATACGTTGCAAAGTGGTGGGATGATAATCCCTTATATGATATCTTCCAGCAACGTATTCAGCGAATAAGTCCTGCATGCCAATCTATGCCAATCCATGGAAAAGCATGTTCGGAACAGATCGATCTGGTGGTAAAACGATATTACCAAACAAATCTCTCCAGTGCAACTGTTCATCTTGATGGAGAGTAAAAGTGTAATTAGGGATATACTCATTGGGATGAGTATAAGTTATCGTATACTGTTTAGGACATGGCTGGTCTCGATTATGCGTATGGTGCTGACTGTCTTCTGTGTTATCCTTAGGTGAGTTAATTTTGTAAGAAGAAGCCATTCTAATGGTGTGCTGTTTACTGTTATTTATGTTCTTAATTAACTAATTAACCCTAAGGTTCGTTCAAGCTCACAATGATGTGAATGATTCCTAATGTTCTAATTGGCGTAAAAACACTTAGTCCCCGGCAACGGCGCCAATGATGAGTGGTGAGGTACCCCTACACTCAACCATATGAAACGAGCGTAGCACGTGCGATCTGGTCAAACTCCATAGACTAAATTCCTAAACTCCACAAGGAACACTTGGGGTTAATCATTCATTGTCTTCCCAGGCTTGCTTGTATGTGTCACGGTGTATGGTTAAGCAAGTTTGAGGTATATGATTTTTTTGGTATTTTTCGGTTTATCTCCTATGCTAAATGGTAAAGGGTGAAGAAACCAAAACAACTCTAACTATAGCACTAAGTCCTAGTGTCAGCATCTGTTCCCACTTGTCGTACACACCCTGAACTGTGCAACTGTGGCTACCAAATGGTAATCGTTACTGGGATTACCACACGTAACGCACGTGCTCGAAGTGGTCGTACTAAGGCACTTAACTAACCTAAGTGTGACAAGCAGCNAAAGGGTGAGAGAATCTAATTGCGATGAGTAGCCGATTCCTTGGCTAGCCGTACACGTTCGTCAACGCTCGTAACCAAGTCGTACTCATGCCACGTTACTAGGAAAGCAGTAAATAACATTAATTAAACCTATCCATGCACTACAAGGTTTATCCACAAAGCTCATCTTTATTACCGTACACAACTTGCGTTCAGGTACAAAGCTGCTCGAATAAAGAACCGTTCACTTGGGGGACTACTACTACGAGCACATGGAAAATATTCTATCTATGGGGTGATCAATCCGCCAGAGCTTCGCTACTTTACGCCTAGGATGTCAAATGAGGGGAGTGCCGCCTCTTATTTATAGATATGGCGGCAGACCACGATATCGCAGGGAAGGACGCGATATCGCGGCTTGTGCAATCTGCGTCTCATCAATTATTAAAGGAAAGATAATGTAATAACCCATATTTTCTAATACTATGGTTAGTGTCTTTCTCCTTATGGTTAGTACTTGGTGAAGCCTTAGTGTTATCATGTTATGGTTAGATAGATTTTCTAGCCTTAAATTTTGTGCATAATTACATTTTAATTTTTATGCATAGTTTAGTTATGCTTTATTACTACATATTAGCTAATGCTCACTAACCCAATGGATGAGTTTTGACAAGTTCTCATGAAGGCTATGATATGGACATGGCATGAGTATTTCATAGAAACATGATGTTATTATTTAATAATTCAATTATGATAGGTGTGTGTTTGCTATATATTTTGAAGAAAGGTAGGTATGTCACATGAGATCTTGTGATAAGCTTTCCTTATTTTACATTTTACCATAGGAGTTAGGATTAGGTTTTTGATGTTGAGGTTTTTTTTTTCTCAGTTTTTCTTTAAGAATCCCATACACATTTCAACCTGGCACTTTGGCATCCAATCTCTTGAACTTGAAGGTACTACTAGGTAGAAGGCCTATGGTGGTGCATACAGTCTTATTGGTTCATGAGATTGGGCAATGAAAGTTTGTGGTCACATTTCATGTATTTTTGTGGATTTGTGCTTCAATATTTTGGTTAAGAAATCTTGGTACTTTTTTCTATCTATTTTGATTCATAGGATTTGTGCACACTCAATGTGGTTTGGTATTACTTAATTTGAGTAGATCTTAGAGGAGTTTTGTAAATTAGTGAAGCTCCATTCAGATATGTTTGAATTTTGTTCAAATAAATGAGAATTTGAATTTGGAAAAAAGGTTTTATTTTGCAAGCATAGATTGTAGGATTTTAGTGCTTTTATCTACTATTTCTTTTGGTTAAAATTTCATGTATTTTGTTGATTTTTGGATCTGGATTTGTTGGTTAGCTTGAGATCAACAAATTTCATTTTATAAATTTTCTAGCAATTTATTAGAGTTTAGATTAAATGTTGATGTTATCTCATTGATATTTTTTCCCTATTTTGCTGTATAAATGTTTTTGCTAGGTCTTTATCCCTTTGTTTCTTGAGTCTTCTTGGTAGTTATGGCTCCCTTTTGGATTTGTTCTAGATATTGTGACCCTTTTTTAGAACCTATGTGAAATCACAAGTTAATCATAGGTCATAATCAAGTTTTGGTTCATCCACCATGAGTCATGTTGGGTCATATTCTATTACCACAAGTCACGATAAAGTCATTCATGACCTTCAACTATTTTGTGAAATTTCTAGTCTTTGTCTTGCAAAACCTACAATACCACAAGTTGTGGTTTATCATCATGAGTTGTGATAAAGTCATGGTTGAGATTTTCCTACATTTTTACATTTCTATATTATTTTACAAGTTTTCTTGTCAACCATGAATCATGATGAGGTTATGGTTTGTAACCATGTATTGTGGCATGGTCGTGGTCTATCACCACGAGTTGTGATGAGATTGCAATTAGTCTCCCTAAGTTGTGGTATACAATTTTCAATTTCTTTTGTTGTTTTCATCATTTATAATGGATTTCACTTACCCACAAGTTTTGTTCTAGTCATGGTTTATTATCACAAGTTATGGTCAAGTTGTGATCAAGTCATACTTAAAAAGGTTTTCATCTTGGTTTTGGTTGGTGAGTATCTTAAAGATACGATGACTCATGGTTAAGTCATGGTGAGGTCATGGTCAAGTACTATGGGTTGTATTAAGATAATGATTAAGTTGTGGTATCTCAGAAGTGCTATGTTATGTCCCTTTCTACTATTGGAATTTGGCTTGATCTCTTTCAACTACATTGAACTTGATTTATGGATCTGGATTTGTTGGTTAGCTTGAGATCAATTGTTGGATATTTAAGTTATTTTGAACATGTCAAATGATGCTTGTTTTTCTTTACTATCAATGCTTGGGTTGCCTTGTTTAGATGCTTATATGGATGATTGGTTATTAGGAGCTAGCATCAAGTTGTATGGTTGATTATAAATAGGCTCCTTGAAGATGTTTGATAATTAATGTATGTTAGGATGCATTAGTATAGCCCTTATTGTATGTTCCATCTAACAATAGAGGGTGATCCATGACTTATTGGTCCTTTTGTTTGATGCTTTCAAAACATTAGAGATAATATCTTTGGTAATGCCTCTAATAGTAGTGGGTTGGAAAACTTAGAGGTGATGCCTTGGGTGAAACTAATAATAAATTTATGTGCATGATAGTATGACATATTGCATTGAAAATTTGGAAATGTACACACCAAATTTGATTCTAAGTATGGTAAATGCTAGCTTCCTTATTTTTAGGATGATGCAACTTGATGTTTATGGTGTATTCTTGGATGTTTGAATTGTTGTGCACTCTAACATGTTTTTGCAAGGAAACATGCCCTCACCCAGCCACCATGAGACTTACCCCTAATTTAGCTAGAGGAGTTGTGAAGACTTCAACAAATGCTAATTCCATTTTTTATTTATAAGTCACTAGGGTTAGGTGGATCAAGGTAATTAGTTGGTGTTATTGTTCATCTCAGAATTTATGCTGATGTTATTTTCGGCTTGAATCTTTTATCTTTTGACATATATGTATAGGTTTTGATTAACATGCTTAGTCATTTTTCTCCTATATATTTCATGTATTGGATTATGGAATATGATGTATGATAGAACACATTTGATATGGTTGGATATTCATGAGGACTTTCAAATTTTTAAATGTATGATGTATATTTTCTTTTAATTAATTTTTATTGCAATTTTTATATATACATATATCTATAGTTTTTAATTAATCATATTTTTGTCCTTCATTATTGTTGTGATCGAAAACCTCAATTGCTGGAATGAAAACCAAGGATCCTTAGTGCAAGTAGTTCCCCAACCTTGAATTGCTAGGGCCTTCATGATAAAAATGGGATTTGAGGTGCCCTAGTTGGTCTAGTAAATCAACAAAGGACTTATGAGATGCAAACCATGGAAACATGAATAAATCCAAATATTTCACAAATAATAAATTTATTTTTGAACACAATACTCAAAACATAAAACTTTATTGAGAAAAGAATATAGAATAATTTAGAGAAATGTGTACAAATGGTGCCTAAATGAGCAAAAAGGGGGTTCAATTGTGTAAGATTTCAAAGCCCATTGAAGTCAAGGTGATTTGCTTCATAATTTAGGTGCTAAGCCACTCTTGATTTTATCGAACCTTCCTTTGTTGTTACAACCTTGGATCTACCAATTGGGTTGCTGTTGGAAGCATGAGAAAGGTGGAATATTTGGATGCCAAGTTGCTTCATGCTAGGTTTGGAATCCTAGAAGTGCAGTGTTAACACCAAAAATCCACAAAATCTCAACACCTCACTGCTTCCATGTTAGGGTTCAAGATAATGTAAGTATGGAAATTTTCAAGAGCTCTTGAGTGCTTGAAAATGCCCCAAGTGTGGAATTGTGTGTATGCAAATTTCTTGTAAGTGTTGAACCTTGTCAAAAATGCTAAATAGTGAGAAAACTTGCTCCAACCAAAACTTCTTGTATGCCAAAAGTTGCTAAAACATCCAAAAATTCTTGGAACCCCTAAATGATGTTTGAGGTTGGATTTTATAGGGTCTTTGGGCCATAAATGGGGCTGCAAATTGGCTATGAAATGGTTGCAAATTTGCCACAAATTTAGGTGATATTGATGCTCAAATTTTGGGGGTTACTATACATAGTAAGTGCTTCCCCCATGGTCATTCCATTTACTATAAATAGTAACCAGGGCACACCTTCTACATTGGAGATGAATCTTTCATGCTAAGCTCTCCACCATGGTTGTTGAAGTGGTTGGTCAATGTTGAAGTGCATGAATTAATGAATTTTTCTTCTTGTGGCTTCCATGCTAGGGTATTGAACTTTCCATATTGAGAGAAAACTTTCTAGGTTGAGGGAAAACTTTCACATTTGGGGGAAACTTTCCAGGCTAAGGGTGGAAATTTTCCAATCTGGGTGAAAGTTTCTAAGTTGTGCATTTGGTCTTGACATTGAAGGGGGGAAAGTTTTCAAACCCCTCATCCTTCCATGATGGGGGTAGGTGAGATTTACCTCCTGTAGGTGTTTCTAGCATAGAAAAATGCATGCCCCCCATAAAACTCATCAAATTGCCTTTTTTGGCATTCCAAAAGGCATTCTTGACTCCCTCCCCCCGCACCCCCCCCCCCCCCCCCCCTCCCCCAAAGCCCAAATATAGATACTAGATGACTTTTTTCACTTGAGGAATGAGGCTTTAACCACTTATGAGTCATCTTTTCAGCCCCAAAAGTATAAAGTATGTGAAATTTCCCACTATGGGTTATAATTTTCACATTTACAATGAAATTTTGCCTTAGGTTTCATGGGGTGAAAGCTACATGATAAAGATTGGTTATAACATGCAAAATGTTGTGGTGTTTCAATGGTCCCTCTTTGTTGGTGCCTAGAAAATTGACCTAAGAGGCACCAACAAAGAATATAAAACACCATTGCATATTATAATGCTATAATGCATACATGCCACATGAGAATCAAGCTATCCAAGTCATCAATGTTGCTAGTTTAAGGTTGTGGTAGTCCATGGTACCAGTTTAAGGTCTTGGTAGGTCGTGTTACTAGTTTAAGGTTATAGTGGACCATTGAAAGTAGGCTTGCTTGTTAATAATTTTCAGCTACATGTAGTATGGCTTTAGATAGGAATGATTGAATAGATTTGTTAGCTCATTCCCATCCATGTCAACAATTCTGAATGATCCATTCCCATAGGCTCTAGTGACAAGGAAGGGCCCTTCCCAATTGGCTAGGAATTTCTCTGCATGCTCACGAATGACCTTGAGTACTAGGTCCCTCTCCTTGGTCTTGTATATGGTCAAGTCATGGTGATGTTGTCACTTTTTCTTCTCTTGATAGTGCTTAACATGAGCAAGCACTTGCATACACTGCTTCTCCATTGAATCTAGTGTTGATGTCTACAACTCCTTGCTCTACTCATCATTGATGAAGTCAGTCAAGTCTACTTAGAGTGATGGCACCTACAATTCAAGAGGTAAAATAGCTTTAGAATAATAAACAAGGCTATAAGGGGTCATGATAGTTTTCATGTGATAGGTTGTTCTGTATACCCATAGTGCATGGACAAGCTACTCATGCTACTTATGTTTGCTATTGTTGAGAATCTTCTTGAGCAAGTTGATGATGGCCTTGTTGCTTGCTTCTGCTTGTCCATTGGCTTGAGGGTAGTAATATGACAAGAAAGAATGCTTAATGCCTAGGTTGTGAAAAAAATCTTTGGTTTATTGGCTACTCAATTAAGATCCATTATCTATAAATATGATCATGGGTATGCCAAAATGAGCTATAATGTTATCTAGGATAAATTTGCAAACTTGTTCAAACGTGGTCTTCTTTAGGGGGATAGCCTCAACTCACTTGGTGAAGTATTCGATTGTGATGATGATAAAGTTATGTCTTGTAGAAGACTTAGGCATTATAGGTCCAATGATGTTCAACCCCCATCATTAAAATAGCCATGTTATTTGGGTTGTATGTAACTTAGTTGGTGATATATGTATCAAGTTCCTATATCATTGGCATGTGTCACATTACTTAAGCTTTTGCAAATAGTAATTTTTCATATGGGTCCAATAGTAGCCTAACTGTCTAATCTTAGTGGCCATGTTTCTAGGTCATATATGTCCTTCACAAACACCCTCATGAACCTTCTCTAGGACTATTCTAGCTTTGGTGTTACCTAATCACTTTAGGAGTATGCCATCATAGGATTGTCAACATAATGTGTTATCACCTATAATGACATACTACTTCGATTGCTTACGTATGGAATCCTTCTAAGAAGTAGTTAGGCCTTGTGAGGATTCACCATGCATAATCACCATGCATAAGATAGAATTTGATATCATCATACCACTCCTTAGGAGGAGTGGTATGAATGACATCTACTAAGATATTCTCAATGTTCTGTGTGATGGGAGTAGCATAGTTCACAATTAAGGTGAGAAACTTGCTAAACACGTCTAGCATCACACTAAGGGATAATGTTGCAATTACATCAACTATAGAATTTTCATTTCTAGGATGTGTTAGACATCAACATCTATGAATTGTTGTAATAACTGCTTCCCTGATCATAGTAAGGTTGTAAGTGCTTAACTTTGCATGCATAGACTTTTATTACTTGGTTAACCATAAGCTGTGAATCATGTTTGATGGCTAGGCATCCAATTCCTAGGTCACAAGCTACCATTATTCCTTTGCTCAAAACCTCATATTTTGCTATGTTTTTGGTACATGGAAACCCAGAACAATAGGCAAAGGGTTAGATTTCACTAGATGGGAATGTGACAATGGCAGTAGCACTAGCCCCATGGGTGGTTGAAGCTCCTTCAAAGTTCATAACTACCTCATAAACCTCAGGCACTTGGCTAATTATGTTAATGTATTCATCAAGGAACTCTGGATCTATGGCTTCTTGGTCATTAATAGGTGAAACTATAAGTTATACCATATATCTTGACCTTTTGTTGAGGATTGAGAGACATAATGAAGGTTGAACTCTACGGTTATGGCTTTCCATCGAGCTATGTGGCTACTTTCATATATGTTGGTTGTTATGGCTTTGAGTATGTTGTCCTTACAAATGATGTTAACTTAGCTTCTGAGGAGGTAGTGTCTCCATTTCTTCAAAGAAAAGACTAGTACTAGAAAATACTTCTCCACATTAGCATAGTAAGTCTCGNTTTGCAAGCATAGATTGTAGGATTTTAGTGCTTTTATCTACTATTTATTTTGGTTAAAATTTCATGTATTTTGTTGATTTTTGGATCTGGATTTGTTGGTTAGCTTGAGATCAACAAATTTCATTTTATAAAATACTTCAAAGAAAAGACTAGTACTAGAAAATACTTCTCCACATTAGCATAGTAAGTCTCATGGGCAACTAACACATGGCTAAGGTAGTATATAGGCATTTTTGCTCCATCATCATGTTTCTAACATAGTAGAAAGGAAATGGATGTATTAGAGATGGCAAAATAAATGTAAAATGATTTACCCTCTTGCAAAGTTAGTAGTTATGTCAACTCTTGCTTAATGTTTTCAAAGGCCTCTTGGCATTGAGCCATCCATTCATAGTGAATTCCTTTCTTAAGCAAGTGTTTCATGGACTATAACTTATCCATAAGCCTAGTGATAAACCTATGAATAAATTGTAATCTACGTTGTAATTCCCAAAGCTCTTTAAGGTTGGTAGGTGCTACCAATTTGGATATGGCCTTAACCTTATCAGGATCTAGGTGTATCCCTACTTCAAAGACGACAAAGCCAAGCATCTTATCAGTCTTGACACCAAAGACACACTTCTTAGGATTGTGCCTAACCTTGTAATTGAGGCATCATTTAAGCATAAGATCTAGGTCATTAGCCTGGTCATCGGCTATCTTAGACTTCATGGCTATGTCATCTACATAATCATTAAGAAAATCTAACATGTAATCACTAAAGATATAGGTCATAACTCTTTGGTATGTTGCTTCATCATTCTTAAGGCCAAAGGGCATCATGGTATAACAAAAAGTACCCCATGGGGTCATAAAGTTCATGCTAAGTTGGTGCTTTGGGTTGATCCTAATTTGGTTATATCCCAAGAATCCATCCATAAAGGACAATAAGACATGTCCAGCTATAGTATCGATAAGTTGATTAATACTAGGCAAAGAGAAGTCATCCTTCATGGTTTCTTTATTTAGGTCTTGAAAATCAATGCAAATATAGATACTCCCATTTTTCTTAGGGACTACCACTATGTTGGATACCCATTCTACATAATCGACATCCCTAATGAAAGTTGCTTAGTAAAGCTTTGAGATTTCATCACGAACTACCAAGGTCAAATCAGGTCTAATCTTGTGTATTTTTTGCATAACTAGTCTAATGCTAGGGTCCATTATGATGTTGTGTTGGACTAGATATCAGTATAGGCTTGGCATATCCTCATATGACTTGGAAAATGCCTTAATGTTATTATATAGGACTTTGCTGATGTCTTGGACACATTGAGGCCTTAGTGAGGAACTTAGTTTAAGAGTTTTCTCCTCACCACTACGTGTTGTGACAAGAACCTCAACTAGAGGTTCTTCAGTTATGTGTCTCTTTTCTAAATTAAGGGTTTTGACTAGGTTTTTAGGCCATTCTAGAGGTTTCTCTATTGAGGCTATGTGGTCTACAAGACTCTCAAACTTAAGATATAGGCAACCAGGGTTGATACACTATTTAATATCATTGTGAGGTCCATGTAGACATAAAGGCAAACTGATTTGCTCCTAGTTACTCATAATTTGATCCTGCATATCAACCAAAAGCATATTAAGTGGAACTTGGATAAAAGTGAATAAATAATGCTAAAATGCCATAAAACATATGCAAATCTAATGCAATCAAGGTCATCCAAGTTCATTAATGAGATAAGGTCAATTCATAAAGGTCAAACAAGGGGAAGTATAAAGAGTAAGGCTACAAATGATCAACAAATGTCACAATTTTACAAGTTTAAGGCCTTAGCAGGCCATGATGCCATTTTAAAGTCTTGGTGGACTATGATGCTAGTTTAAGGCCTTAGCAGGCCATGGTCTCATGGTGTCAAACGATGGTTACAGAAGGTCAAACCCCACTATTTGATACCATTTAAAGACAAGAAAAAGGAAAATAGAGCTATAATAAGATAAAAAAATGAACATATAAGGTTGTATAAAGGCCATAGAGGGTCAACCATGTCATCAGGGCAACAAAAGTCCAAAATCAAGCCAAAATATTACGTAATAAGGCAAAAATCTAGCAAAATAGGCTATATATGGTAAAGTTTGGCTAATATAGGTAAAAAATGGTTAGGTTTTACCAATTTTATGCCTTAGAAAGTCATGTTTATGAGTTCAGGCATCAATCAAGGCTATTTTTGGGCTATTTAGATCTAAAAACCAAGTGTTTTGAGCCTTCTATGCTAGGCTCAGCATTGAAATAGGGGCCCTTAGTATGGAAGCTAAGGAAAATAGGTTTTGGGATGCTTAGAGGTCCAAAATTAAGGTCTCATGACCTTCTAAAGGTAGCATAGGGTCATATCCCTCAAAATTGAGCACTCTGGAGGTCTGTAAAGGCCAAAAAGCAAGTTCTTAAGTCTTTCCCCCTTGTTTTCATGCTGGCTAGCATGGAAAAGATAGGAGTTCAACATGGGGAATCAAAATCCAAGAAAAAATAACATAAAACATGGTCAAATAGGTGGTAGATTCCAAATCTAGAACTTGTGCATCTCCTGGCTTCATTCCAAGGTAATTTTAGGCCTTTTGAGTATTAATAGATGTTGAAATGGCTTCCCCAGTTTTTCCACGTTGGGCATAGTATCATCAGTGTGGGAAAATATGGGGATACTTATTTTATGAATTTAGAGTAATTTTGGGGCACTTTGACCAAGTTTCTAGGCCACTAGGACTATAGACTTTGATTTTGCAAGTTTCTGGTTAATTTTGGCCATGTTTGAAGGCTGTGTAAGGGTACTTAAGGTCTTCCCCACATTTCCACACTAGGGGAGTTACTCCAAAATAGAAGAATGGGGGAAATAGCTTTTGGAGATTGAAATAAGGTGAAATAGCAAAATCTTGAGGTTATGAGGTCCTAGCATTCTCCTAGAAAGATCTTTGACTTCTCGGAATGCCATCTTGCCTCCAAAAGCGGAAAAGCATCTTCCTCACCTTGTTTCCACACTAGGGAAGTTACTCTAATGTGGAAGAAGTAAGAATCTTAGATCTAGGCCAATTTTAATCATAATTGACCATGATGTTACCTCCCGAGGTTGCCAGGGTCAAGGGCTATGGATCCATGTCAAAATTAAGCAATTTTGGGCATTTCTAAATGGTTGTTTGGTTTCCATCCTTTCTTCCACGTTGGGGATAAAGAGCTTAGTGTGGAAAACAAAGGGGAACGGATTTTTGACCATTTGGGATCAATTTTGTAAAGTTTAAGGGCTCCAATAGCTATTGCCAGGGTTCTAGAGTGCATGAAAGGTCTTTTGGTGTCATTTTGAAGTGTTTAGGAGTCTCAAATAAGTTTCCCTTAAGTTTTCATGCTAGAAATATCACCCTCAGCATGGAAAAAGGGATCCCTAGCATGGAAGAACCATCCAACTTAGATCTAGACCAATTTAAACCTCAATCAATTGAGCATGTTAGCTTTTAGGGCTACTAGGGTTGAGGACTAGTGTTTGGTATAAAATTTTTGCCATT
Organism: Gnetum montanum; assembly: GCA_015680685.1. Taxonomy (NCBI): domain Eukaryota; kingdom Viridiplantae; phylum Streptophyta; class Gnetopsida; order Gnetales; family Gnetaceae; genus Gnetum; species Gnetum montanum. The sequence goes on along the minus strand of MNCI01026334.1, from coordinate 552,166 downwards.
TTGAGTATTTCTNTAAGCATTTTTTGAACTCACTGCCCCCCCCCCCCCCTCTCCTCTTTCTACATTAGGGATAATATGATCAATGTGGAAAAATGGGGGAAAATAGATTTTCATGTTTTTTCTTTGTTTCCAAACATGCATGTAGGTCCTTGAGGTTACTAGTGACGATGGTCAACACCTGGTATCAAAATTTTACTTTTTTGAAGGTTGATGAGTGGTTTTTGAACTCCCCCACTTTTTCCATGCTGGGGCTTCTATGCCTAGCATGGAAATTTGGGGGGAAAGCTTTTTAATTCTTTATGATCACTTTTGATCATGCATCCAAGCTTCCAAGGTTGCTGGCATTGACTACTAACATCTAATATTGAAATTTGGCTGTTTTAAGGGTCATAAGGTATTTTTTAAAAATTTCCCCATTTTTCATGTTAGGTCTTCCATGCTTAACATGGGAAATTGGGGGAAAAGATTTTTGATCACTTTTGGTCATTTTCAAACATGCATGTAGGCCCATACAATTACCAATGCTACCTACTGCCATTTGACATTGAAATTTAACTATTTCAAGGGTTATAAGGCATTATTTAGGCTTCTCCCCCCTTTTTCCATGTTGGGTCTTCCATGATTAGTGTGGAAAATTGGGGGGAAAGTGTTTTGGCCACTTTTGATCATTTTTGGACATGCATGCAGGCCCCTAAAGTTACTGGTGTCACCTACTACCATCTGACATTGAAATTTGACTATCTCAAGGGTCATAAGGTATTTTTTGGGATTTCCCTATTTTTCTCATGCTTGGGCTTTCATGGTTAGCATGGAAAATTGGGGAGAAAAGCTTTTTTGATCATTTTTCGTCAATATGGCTATGCATGAATGCTCACAGGGTTGTTGGCATTAGCCATCAATGCTTAAGGTTAAGATTTGGTCATTTTGGGGGTTCTAAGGGGGTTTTTAAGCTTTTTCCCTTTTTTTCACATTAAGGGTGGAAGGCTCAACATGAAAGAGGTCCCCCTTAGAGAAGAAAATTAGATGTAGACCAAATCAACAACTGTTCAATCATGTGTGTCAACCTCTAAGGTTATTGGTGTCAATAGTCAATGTTGGGTGTTAAGATTTGATATTTTGGAGGCTTCTAAGTGCCTCATGCAATCTCCCCCATTTCTTCCATATTGGGAATGGTGGCCCTAGCATGGATGAGAGGAGGATGATAGTTTTATACCATTTTGACCCATTTTGAAGGTTCTAAAAGCTTTAGAGGGTTTCGGTAGGGTCTAGGGATCTCCAGGCATCAAGAAATAGTCATTAGGTCATCAATTTAGGTCATTTTTGGCTTCCACCCATGTATCCATGCTAAGGATAAGAGGCCCAATCTGGAAGAAGCCTTCTCCAACCTGGGACACATCAAATCCTATATTTTGACTAGTTTTAACCAATTTTGGCGAGGTGCCAAGGTTGCTAAAGATGCTTGCAGGGGTTCTAGGTTATGTTGGGTCCACTTTGGGCTCAAACTTGTGCTAGATGAGTGTTGGAAGGTAAGAGTGAGTGTTACCCCCCTTCTTCCACACTAGGCACTATTGCCGCAGCATGAAAATCCATGGTACTTAGCCTTGCTTATGTTTTGCCCAATTTTGAAAACCCGAGGTTGAAAAAGGTAGGTTTGGATTACCAAAAATAGAAAGATATTTGTAAATATAATAAATTCATACAATGATAAACATGTTTCCATGTTGGACATGGTATTCCTAGCATGGATGCATGGGGGTAAGGTTTTCATAATGTTTTAAGTGTCAAAATCAGTGTTGATGCAAGTTTTGGTCAAAATTGAAGGCACAGCATGGGGCCCACAATCCAAAAATTTAAAACTTTGAAAAGTAGATTTGTTCTCCACCCAAAACCAACATGAACTAGACTTTTCCCCCTTTTGCTTCAGTGCACTTGTAGTTATGGTGCCCTGAATTGGCAGCTGGGTTTTCATTTAGGTTCTAGAAGGGTTTTATATGTTAGATTTTATAATTTTTTATCATAATTGTCATTCTACAGCAACAAGGCATTGAAGGAGATCTCTACTACAAATTTTTGTGGTAGCCACAACTAATATTCAACATGAAAGCCTTCTATCTCCCCTGCAACCAACATACAACTCCTATCTTCTCCTAATTTTCCTCTTTCTCAATGTTGAGCCTACCATGGCACCCTAGTGAGGGGAAAAGAGCAAGAATACTATAATCCAAAGGATGGAGGAGCATTCTAGGGAGTTTTCAAAGGTTCCTAGGCCTATCTCCATTCAAGTCTCATCTATCACTACTCCAAGGTAGGCAATTCTACCTATTTTTTCCTTTGTTTTTTGTCATATTTTTAGTTTTTTGCTTCCTAGATGTTGAGGCTGTTTTTTCAAATCTACTTCAATAAAGAGATTAAAATAGAATTTTTAACTACTCCCATGTAAATCTATAGTTTTTTCATCGCTTTATTTTTTGTAGATTTGATTTTGAAAATAGGGCTTCTTGTTTTATGCTTTTTTCCCAAAATTTTGGAGTGGTCATTTTTTTTCAAATCTAGGCCTTAGGATTTGTTAAAATTAAATCTTAACAACATCCTACCCAATTTTTTTGTTGTGAATTTAAATGGATTTTAATGGTTTTTGCTATTTCAACTATCTTAATGGCTATATGAAAGCTAGGCTTTGAGATTTTTGAATTTTTGCTATGAAAAAGCAAGCCAATTTGTGTATTTTTTTCTCAGTGAAACAACTATATGTTCATAAAATTAAAGGTTATGGGTTTGTAGTCCTTTGTTTAATCTTTCCGATGGTTGTTGTCTTATTTAATTTGACTTTGAAAAGAGGAAGTTATGGCTGCTTTCCTAGCATTGTGTAGTTAGGTTGTTTCTATGCCAACCATCCAAAATTGCTCAAACCAAAATTGCTTGTATGCCAAATGTTGCTAGACCATCCAAAAATTATTGGAACCTCTAAATGATGTTTTAGGTTGCCTTTTATAATGTTGGCCATAAATGGGACTACAAATTGGCCATGATTTGGTTGCAAATTGGCTATGAAATGGCTGCAAATTGGTTGCAAATTTAAGTGAGATGGGTTCCCAAATTTGGAGGGTTACTAAACATAGTAAGTGTTTTCTTCCATGGCCATTTCATTTACTATAAATAGTAACCAGGGCACACCTTCTACACTAGAGATGAAACTTCCATGTTGAGCTCTCCACCATACTTGTTAAAGTGGCTGGTCAACATTGAAGTGCATGAATTGATAAATTTTGCTTCTTGTGGTTTCCACACTGGGGGATTGAATTTTCCACATTGGAGGAAAACTTTCTAGGAAATGGGGGGAGGGGGAGGTGGGAGAGGAGTAGCAGGGGAGAACTTTCACATTGGGGAAAAACATTTTAGGTTAAGGGGGGAAAGTTTCCAAGCTAGGGAAAAGTTTCCAAGTTGTGCATTTGGTCTCCACATTGAAGGAGGGGGGAAAGTTTCCAAGTTGTGCATTTGGTCTCCACATTGAAGGAGGAAAAGTTTCCAAATCCCCCATTCTTCCACATTGGGGGTAGGTGAGATCTACCCCTTGTAGGTGTTTCTAGCATAGAAAAATGCATACCTCTCCATAAAACCCATCAAATTGCCTTTTTTGGTATTCCAAAAAGCATTTTTCAAACACCCCCACCCCCTCCCCCCAAGCCCAAATATAGACACTAGGTGACTTTGTTCACTTCAAGATTGAGGCTTTAACCACTTATGAGGCATCTTTTCAATCCCAAAAGTATAAAGTATGTGAAATTGCCCATTGTGGGTTATAATTTTCACATTTACAATGAAATTTTGCCTTAGGTTTCATGGGGTGAAAGCTACATGATGAAGATTGGTTATAACATGCAAAATTTTGTGGTGTTTCAACTGCTATAGTTTTTCTTTTTTCTTTGGATCATGGCTTCACCATAAGCTTTCCTTTTGCTTCATTTTCATTCCATTAAGCTATTTTTCTACCATGATCAATGTTTAATTAGGGGTTTTATACCTTGTATTGCTTTCCAAACTAAGACTAGGAAGCAAGGTGTTATAGATTCTCCCTGACTTTATCACATATTTAGATCAAGTTAAAATCGCTTAATATAAACTTGTATTCTTAATCACATAACATCATTGTTGAGATTAAAGGAGAGTATTTAGAGATAATCTTGTATATCAAATCAAATAATAATTTCATGAGATTCTTTTTTGTATGTAAGTAAGTTAGTTAATAAATGATATTGAAAAGACATGTTTTTTTAGAAATGTTCTTTACACCTCTACAAGGACACCTTCACAAACTAAGTGTTTATGTACTTAACACACAGCCGTAAATGATCTTCAAATTGATGTAATTTTTGATAAATCAATGATTATGAAATGGAGTATAAATCCTTCAATCAAATATGGACTTAGCGTACCACACATGAACCAAAAATGACACAAAATGATAAAAAATGAGGCTATTAATGCCAAAAAATGGTTAAATGTAAAATCACAGGAAAATTGACTAAGAATAGATTATCAAAAATAAACTAAGTGTAGAATAAGCTATGAATGATGAAATAAAAATTAAGTATAAAATACAAATAAAGAGCATAAAATATTAAACTAATATAAATATAATGTGAGATGAAGGATCTCATTTCCTTCCCCAAACAATAGAATTTTTATGTTGAAAAATGACCAAGTATAAAAAGGTTGAAATTTTGACTAAGTATAGAATATGATGTAGGAGATAGAAAAAATTCTAAGTATAAAACTTATATAGAAGGATATAAAATGTTAAAATATTAATATTATTATGTAAAGAGAAGGTTGTCAGATCTCTTCCTAAAAGATTAAATTTTTAGGTGGAAAAACAACTAAGTGTAATATATTGAAAATTTAACTAAGTATAGAAAGATTGAAATTTTGACTAAGTATAGAATGTGATATAGGAGATAGAAAAAATTCTAAGTAGATAATTAATGAACCATCAATAATACAAGTTGTGTTGATGCATGTCCATCAATGCAACCCCACTAGAATGTGTTAACACAACCCCATTGACATATCCCCATCGATGCATGCTAGGATGCATTGATGTAGATATGTTGACACTAATGCAGTCATTACCTATATAAATGTACCCACTTTTCACATTTATGGCATCTTTTGGTCTTAACCTTAGCTAAATTCTTGTAGTTTTCTTCCACATAAGTTGGAATATTTTTTGTCTAATTGCCTGTAGTGTGGATTTATGAGATTATATGACATTTTAGTCAAGTGCATATGTACCTATACACATTTGCATAGATGATAATAAAATCAAGATTTCCTACATCCATTACAATAGCTAGACTTGTTTAATTCCACTTTTAGTGCTTTACTTTACGTGCACTTTACATTCATGATCTTAAGCAATTAATTTTGTTATTGGTAAATACATGAGAATGACCACTTCAAGAATAACATATTAACACTTGGTAATCCCAGTAGTGGATACTTGGTATGCCCAGTAGCATACACTTGGTAACTCAACAGCATTCATATAGGTTCAAGATGTGTACAGCAAGTGGAAATAGATACTCCATGTTAAAATACTTAATTAATAAAGTAGTTAATTAATTCAATCATTAAATATTCATTCACTCATCTAGTGATTAGGAGGAAAATAATAAAAATAAATATCTTATGCCTCAACCATGCTTAACCATACACATATACAAACACAAGTGTGGATTGGAAAGATAATTACTTTCAACTATACAATTTACTATTTAGGAATATTGGCCATTTAGGTAACTAGGTCCATGAAATTCAACTAGATCATGTGTGAATGCTTATGCTTCATATGGTTGATTGTAGGGAGCACCCACTACTCATCATTGATGTTGTTGTCAAGAACTTAGTTTATCTAAGTTCGCTACATATTATTAAATAGTGAATCTATATAAAATTTTTGTAAGAAAAACATATTGATCCACCTTCCATACAAAATAATAATAATAAAATTATCTCAAGGAACATCTTTTACCTGCTACTAACATGGCTTCTTCTCACAAAAATGAATCTTCACCAAATACCAATAAATCTAATCAACACTAAGATATAACTAAAAGGACTACTAGTGAAAAACCTCACTAGTTGAAGGTGGTCTATGCACATCTGAATCCTTACTATTAGGATTTTGCTTTCATTCTCCCTTAGGATAAGCAGTTACGTTGGAGGGATATGGAAGGCAACATTGTATCACCTCCTAATTGGTCTATTCCTACCATGCTCATGGTTAATCTCATGAGGCTAGGAATTAAATTAGCAAACCTAGAGTATGAGGCAACTTAACATATCTCTAGAGACTATCAACCTATAGAAGTGTAGCTTAGGAAAGATCAATGCATGGAGGGATGTTATTAAACCTTCAAAGGTAAGAGGATCTTGATACCATTGTTTCTACAATTGCAGAAAGAGGGTCTTGATTTCTTCTCAAGGTTTTCTTAGTATATAGACTCTNAATGGTTCATCATAGTTATTGTATTTAGTTAGCTCCTATAATGGCCATGTCTCCTATGATGAGACCTGTTATACCTTCATTTCCAATGATGCTCCTCTTCCCATCATGATTTCCTATGCTCCTAATCCTCATTATCATAATGGAACTTTCAATCATCTTCATCCCAATCTTGATTACTTCTCCTTCTGTCTTGGTCATGGTTTCACCTATTAGAATTTGAGGATGAGGATGGTGATGGTGGAGGGCTAGGAGAATGGTACCTAGTAGTCNGAAGATGATTGAAAGTTCCATTATGATAATGAGGATTAGGAGCATAGGAAATCATGATGGGAAGAGGAGCATCATTGGAAATGAAGGTATAACAGGTCTCATCATAGGAGACATGGCCATTATAGGAGCTAACTAAATACAATAACTATGATGAACCATTGTTGACTACCAAAAATATGCTTATTTTTTTAGAAGTAGTTTGAATTCCTACCAGGCATCAAAAAAATAGTAGGATTAAAAGGATAAATATGAACAATATCCCTAGGTTTGAAGAGGAATATCATGCTAATTCTTAGCACCATTTGCAAGCTTTCCATGATATTTATGCCTTACAATACATTGAAAACAAGTGGCAGAAGCTAAAATTATTTCCAAGGACACTAATCAAGAAGCTAAAAGTTAATACTAGCCTTGAGACTAGAATCTATTCCTAGGTAAAGTACCATGTTGGAGTTATTTAATGAAAAGTACCAAACATACTCCTGGGTGTCTAATTTGAGGAAACAAATCCAAGGATGAAAGCAAGAAAATCATGAATCCTTGGATGTAGCTTTGGGCAAATACTACTCCCTTTTGCACTAATTCCTAGAGAAAATCTTAGGGTTTATGCCTAAGAAATACTTTTAGAGATGAAAGCCTATTAAATCTAAAGGCTTCTTGATCATGTGGAAAAAGAAGAAGAAGAGCTAAAGAAGAGGAAAAGTGTAGAGGAGTATAATAGGATTCCTCCATTCGCAAAAGGAAGGTGTATTTCTATGACTCAGAGAAGGAAACACCACTAGAAGAAGTGATGTAAAGGAAAATCTTGCCAATCCAAAAATTTTTTACCTAAATATTAGCTAAGGTGGATAAAATGTAGGACTCCTTGAATGAGAAGTCTTAAATAACTCTTAAGATAGTGGAGGAAAAGACAGAGTAGGGTAGTAGAGATAGAAGGAGAAGAAAAGATACAAGTATGGACCACTATCATCAAAAGGGTAATGCTGCAACAATTGATAAAATTGCATATTCAAAAAAAAATTATAATGGATGTGATATTTATCAATATAAACATCCCAAGGGATGTTACCCTATAGTGTCACATTTGCAAGAATCTAGGGTGTATGCATTAAATTCAAAATTGGTAAGGAATCAACCACCTAGAAGATTGTCTTATCCATAATGTAATTATAGGCATTAGTTCCACCCAACATAGTATTATCCTAGTGGAGGGCTACCTTAACCTTAGGAACAATATTAGTAATGGAAAAACCCACAGTTGTGGGGGATGCCACCATTGTGGTAGCAATATCCTTATAGGAAACTAGATCCTTATGGATATTATGTCCAGTAGCCTATATCTCCTTGTGGCTCTTCAAGCCATACTCATTTCTTTCATCATTACTACCCTTCATAATATATTTGAACCTACACTCCACAAAATGATTATCTTTTCACTTATCCTCCTTCATATCCATCACCTAATCTTGCACCTTCTAGCACTATTCCCTTACCACATACATCACCGATGCAAGGGAAAATTCCATCATAGCCACATTAATGAAATTTCATGAGGTTAGTGAACCTATAACTGGGTAATCATTTGAGTGGTTTTGAGCACAAACCTTAAAAGAGGACTTTCTTTAAGTCAAATAGTCCATAGAAATCCTTGCAAATACCCATGATTGCTAATCCTACATCAACTACTTCCAAACCTACACTCAACTCTTCTTCAAACAAAATATCCCTAAATGTTCTTACTATCATGTTGACTCACAGAGTCATAGATTGGATCAAGGCAAGCCACCCTTCTAGGAAACAATATGATCTTGGAAGTTTTGTCATCTATTTGTAGATTGTAGGAAATGATCTATGCAAGGCTCTACTGGATTTAGGTTATGGGATGAACTTAATCTCTAAAGAAATGTATAAGACCAAGAATCTACCTCCACTTAAGAAATGCAACAATAGGTTGGAGCTTGCAAATTAGTCCATCACTATTTCTCAAGGATTGATGGATGACATTGTGATTAGTCATACCTAGTAGATTTCCTAGTGATCCATGTAATAATTGTAAGGGAAACTTTTCTATTATCATGGGAAGGACTTGGCTTAGTACTATTGATGCCAAGATGGAGATCAAAGACCTTTCCTTGGAAAATCCTAAGGAAAATGAGTTTGGGAAGCTAGAGAAGAAGCGAGTTCATCGAGAATTTCTTCAAAATTTCCAAATCATTGGTGGAGCTTACAAAGAAGGATGAACCTTTTGGCTAGACCAAGGAATGTGAAAAAGCATGTCAGTAATTAAACAAAAAGCTTATAGAAACTCCCATTCTATTTGATCTAGATTGGTTTTGACCATTTCAAATAATGACAGATGTGTCCAACTATGCTTTGGAAGCGATGATTACATAATTAGACAACTAGAAACATCCCTATTACATCCATTGTGCAAGAAAAAGCATTGTAGATGCATAATTGAATTACACCACTACTTAAAAGAAGCTCATGTTGGTGGTGTATGCCTTGAATAAATTCAAGTACTATGTGCTTGAATATCAAATCTTTTATGTACACTAAAAATAGTGCCATCTAGTTCATGATGAATAGGTTGGTGGTGAGCCCTTGTTGAAACACCATCAATTTTGGGACTCTCATGATTTAGCACAGTCCTGAAATTTGGGTAAGGATCTCTGCAAGCGCGATGTCATGCTGGACCGTGTAGACAACATGGCACCCCAGAAGTCCTAATGCCTACGAAGCTACTTCTGAGCCTGCCTACCATCCTCTACAGCATAGTCAACACGGCATCCAACCATGAGGCCAATTTGCATGAAAGAGGCACTAGAAGTAGACCATACAGTCTGGCAAATTTTCTATCTCCTGGGCTGACAACCTTGCTACACTCTTTAGCTTGCCCAGCTTGACACAAGACTTGGTTGACAGTCTACCCAGGGACCATGCTAGGAGCATTCGAAAGTATTTAGGATGGACTAAATAGTTTAGCATGTTTTCTAACAGTAGGACTTGCTATGCTATGCTATGCTGCACAACATAGCAGGCCATGTGGTGACTGATTAGATGCGATTGGCAGATATTTAGTCCTCAAAGGTGTCTATCTCACTTCATCCTTGAAGCATGATTAGCATGACATAGGAGAACATGGAAAATTTTAGCAGAAGTCATTTCCATTTGAGTGCTACATTTTGCTACACTACACAGCCTAGCAGGGTTTTAGTGTGACAATAATTCTGCTCAGATTGCTTTGACGAAGTAAACATGATTGCCCATGCCTCGACCATCAAAAATTCTTATTCTATTGTCACTCTAAGACATGATCAACACCCCATGAAAAAATGTTTGCAAAGTGACTCAAAATTCAGGCCAAACTGGGTGCTATGTTGTGCTATGCTACACAGCGTAATAAGGTCAGAATGCACGAAGATCCTCTGTCAAGTTACTCCAACAAAGGAATTGCACTTGATCATGCTCTAACTTCTAAGATAGCTTGTCCCACTTCTCCCTCAGGTCCTAATCAAAGCCTCTTGACAAAGCATTGCAGATTAAGCAAGAAATCATGTCACACCAGCTGCTATGTTGCATAGTGTCGCATAGCGTAGCAGGGACATTAAGGCCAAAAATGTCCCAGAGATGAAACTAGGGAGTCTCAGGCTTCTTCAACATGAAAAGTGCAATGCCTGTTTGCTCAAATAGCTTGCCTAGCCAGGCCTTAGAGGGGTATTTTCAATTTTTAGGAAATATTCATCTCAAAACTAGCTGCTACACTACGCAGCGTAGCACAGCGTAGCGTGTGGATATTCACGCTACTCTACTACGCTGAGTAGCGTAGGTAGCGTAACACTTGCAAAGAAGCATCAAGACATCTCCAGTAGCTCCAGAACTCAGTTGACAAGGGTCATTTCCACTCTAGCACCTCCTTGACAGACAAGATCAACAATTTGCTCTATTTTTCATCCCCTGGTTGATTCCCAGAGTTGTTCCTATGCTTGACCCTACTCGCAAGAGAGGGGAAGACGTAGTCTTGGAGCATAAGCTCCACTTTGCATTTTTCATGAGCATTTGTTTTAAAAACATGATAGTTTCCTAGATTCTGGCACATGCAGTTTGAACGACATGGTCATGGCTCAGCAGATCTCACCCCCAATAGTGTAGCACTTTGACGTAACACTGCAGCATAGCACATCAATGTAACACTGTAGTGTAGCACCACACATCATAGCACATTCATGATTCATGCCATGTGGGACCTAGAACACATGGCACCCAAACCCCATTTCTCTCCCTCTCTTAGCCCTATAAATACCCTAGTGAACAACGTTTAAGGGGTTGGGGGGGCTTTTCAATGTGGCTTTCTTGTGATTAGCTCCTTGAGATTGGCATTTTTGGCAATTGGCTTTCTGGCTATTGGCTTTGATAAGGAGGTTGGCAAGTAGAAGGTTGGCAAATAGTAAACCCTTTGCAATATCACTTCCCAAATCTCTCTCTTCAACCTAGTGTGGCATCTCTTAACCAAGCATCAGCCCAACGGTTCTTGTTGGCACCCCATTGGCAGTAGTCTGAGAGTTGTAACCATACCGTTCCATTGTGAGCTATGCCTACCCAGTGCTACACATTAGTTGTACACTTTCATTAATCAATCAAAAGCAAAATCCCCCAAATTTGGGGCGGTGCACTCTCACACTTCAGCTCATTTCATTCCACTATAGCATATATTTTGTATCATTGAGTATCAGTTCATATTTATTTCTCAGCTACATATTCTGCTATGCTTTTACTATTTTGTGTGCTATGATTTTTTTCATTTTGATCTCCACGCATTACACTCTAAAATCACTATTCACAAAAGGTTATTGTACACCGTGTAAGTCCCTATCTGATCAACCAGACCGTTCAGGGCACCTCATTTCTATTTTCTCCAACATGGGCCTCACATGGATCCAAGGTTAAGTTGTGCGCCTGATAACCTCTCGGTGTTCCAGCCACCAATGTTTTCAGAAGTTACAATTTTTGGCGCTAGAAGGAGGGCCTTCTCTATGTCCCTTCTACATGTCACGGGTAATCCTGCATGCTGTCTGTACCCCTATCACCTGTAAGCGTAGATGTGACACCCCTGTGGTTGTCTACGCGTTGGGTGATGCAAATTGGTTGCTATGATAGTTCCTCTAGAACCCTGTAGGTTGAAAGCCCAAAATAGTCTACTGTGTTACACCATCTGTCTCCCGCATAGCATGGTGTCCCTATTAGTGTAGCAAGTCCAAAACTGTGTATTGTGTCATGCTACCAGCGTTCTGTGTAGTGTAGTGACCCTACCAGCATAGTGGCTTCCAAACAGTTTACTGTGATACACTAACTATCTTCTGCATTACGCTACTTGTGTCCTGCATAGCATAGTGACACTATCCACTATGATACGCTGACCATCTACCGCATTACACTATGAATGCCCTGTGTAGCGTAGCAATCTTGTCAGTGTAACGCTTCTACTATGTTATGCTATCTACTGCGTTATGTTGTCCACTATGTTACATTGACTACTGTGTCACACTGTCCATCGTGTTACGCTATCATTTAGCATAAAAACTTGTTGTTTTCCAACTATTTCTCACACGTATTTGTTCCTCTTACACCTCTTTCATGTAGAAAAGATGAATCTTGCAACCACTTCGATTCCCACCTTGAGCTTGGAAGTACCCTACTCTGTCCAACATATGGTAGGTCCCGAGCAACCGCCCAGCCTAATGCTAGTGTAGCAGCAATCTCTCAGACTGCAACACCAATCACCCAAATGTATGCCCCAAGACAAAGAGTGATATAATTTTCTATGTGCAAAAATGCAAGAGAATATACCATTGGACCTTCATGAATTCAAAGAGAAACACAACTTTGAGTTCATCCATCAAAATGGGAGGGAGCTCAGTCATACTCCTAATACCACCATCCCATTGACCGAAGTATATCAATGGGTGTTAAGCCAACTTGTCTAGTTAAATAAGTCAAAAGAATGAGACACAACATCCCACTATGATGAACCATATCAGGATGGAAAAGAGGAGTTGGACTACCACTCTGAAGGTGGTGGCCCAATCTACACCATGGCTGTCCCTTCCACCTCTGTCCTTCGATCACACCAGCTCCTATCTTCTGCATCCTTCACTACCACCACGACGTTGCCACCGCCAAAATTCCCTTTGGTAGTGGGCAGTCATGCAATATTTTCAACATATTAGAATGTAGGCCCTTCAACTTTAGGCCTATTTACTCTCTCTTCCCAGTCCATCCAGGTACTGCACCCAACGTTTGTGATGTCTAAGTTACCATATGTGCACACTATGCCTACGTCACAACTGCACATGAGTTCTGCTTCAATCCCCTCATTTGCACCCATCCCACTGCCAGTAGTAGGCCTAGCCTCAACCACGTGGTGGACAGCAATGACCTCTTTCCCCATCGGCCAACTATCCCAAGTGTCACACTATGTGCAACCTCAAGCGTATCAAGTCCCACATGTAGTGTAGTCAAACATAGGGTTGTGGGTCATCCCAACCATGGGATAGATGCCCACACCCATAGCACCACCAATGGTAGCCGCTTCAGCAACACCACCTGCTGGGTTGTGGGCCTCTCAAACCACACCATCAGTAGGCACTCTTCAAACAACGCCCCTAATGGGACTGGCAACTACATCGATAACACCACCAATGATGGCTACTCAGGAACCCCACAACCCCCTGTGACATCCCCAAGTCTGGACCAAGCTTTCCAGCTCATCCAGACCCTTACTGACGAAATTAAATGGCTTAAAGCCGCTAGCTCAGAAATGGTCCAAGTCATAGACTTCTATTAAGATGACCCAATTAGTTCAACTGTTCCTGTGTTAACATTAACTCCTAGGGTACAACTGCCCCAATTCACAAAATACAATAGAGAGGATGACCTGAATGCCCACCTAGTTATGTTCAGGTCTAAATCCCTACTACTACAGCCATGACCTCATGCCATCATCTATGTATTTGCCATGTCCTTGAAAGGTAAAGCCTTAGACTGGTCTGTGTGCTTCCTCGTGCCTCAATCTCAACATTGGAAGAACTGTTAACCTAGTTTTTGACTCACTTTAAGTATAACTTGAAGCTGAAAGTCACTCTGGATCAACTTATGAGCATTAAAAAAGAGCCATTAGAACATGTGCAAAAGTTCATACAACGATGGAGTGCTACTCTAAATGAAATTCGTGAACTGATTGCTGAGGCCCATTTACTAGCCATTTTCAAAGGTGTGGTCAACGATTTCATTAAATCCAAGCTATACAACTTGGCTTCGCGTTCCCTTAGTCAAGCGTTTTCTCAAACTAACAATATCCAAGTTGTGGTGGAAGCTAGTAGGGATCTAGCCTATCTTGCATATAAAAATATGCATACAAAGAAGGACAAGGAGAGAGGAAAAGCCATGACAACCATAGTGGCCACTGTAGCCCATGAAACTAACAAGGGTAAATAGTTGGATAAAGCATCTAAAACTCATGCCACAACCAACATAGCCCCTAGCCCTAGTAGCACTAGCCAACCTTCAACCTTAGCAACTACTACCCAAACTTCGGTGAGGCCAAATTTTGAATGCAAGGATCGTTCAATATATACTCCATTACCAATCAAGCCATCTAAGCTCCTAAAACAATTGTTGGAAGCTAGGCACATTCAGCATAAACGGATGTCAGAGGAGGCTCTCAAACGACATCAAAGGTACTATGAAGTCCTTCGTGACCCCTTTGTGGTTATGCCTAATGACCCACCAGTACCTAGGAACTTTAGACTAGACTGCTTTTGCAACTATCATCAAGTTTGTGGGCATGACACAAACTATTTCTTGGTACTAAAAGATGATATCCAATGAATGATTGAACAAGGAAAGCTAGTCCTTGATGAGAGCAGTCTTGTCCAACCTGAAAATCAGTCAATGAACGTCTACAAAGACCAGTTGAATACAAACAATGCGGGTTATACTATTAATGCTATTAGTGTGGATGATAACAAGGGTTCATAACATGACTCATTTGTGGTTCATGTACCTCCCTGCAACCTTGAAGCATCAACAAAAACCAGGTCGCGAACCCCATTTGTCATTACAGTCCCTCCTTAGACATCCATCACACCTTTTATGCTCAAGACTAAACCACCTACTACCACAAAAACTCAGGCACCTTTCATTATCAAGGTGCCCAAACATATAGCTCCATCTGCAACCCAAGGTCCAATGATAGGAACTACATTGCAACGTTCCCATCCAAAGAAACGTGAAGAGAGTTTAGCAGATAAGTTGGCCAGAGAATGTATTGCATTGGACCCTCCTAAGCCCACCCCTCTGTCAGCCGTACCCATGACTTCATCATCAAAGCTTAAGAGTAACGTGCCACCACCATCCTCTGAGCCAACAAAACTTGCTATTTAATCTAAGCCCACTTCTCCTCAAGAGATTCATCGTTTAGGATGCATAGAAGAAGCAAAGATGAGCAAATAACCAGACAATGGGCAAGATTTCCTAGACGTGCTTTTGTAAGTTAAACAAGCCTTACAGCAAAAGAATACAACATTAAGCTTATATGACCTAGTAATGACTTCTAAAATGCACCGTGAGGCTTTGGTTCACATGTTAGCATCCATTCCTATTAACAAAAACATGCCAGCTGAGGAAAAAGCTATCCATGTGGTTGTGCTTCCCCCTATGGCTGAAGAACCATGGCCAACCCAATTAACATTTCAAGATAAGGCCATCAAAGATGACCCTAAAAAAAGTCAAGTGACTACCACCCCTATGTTTATCACAATTTGGATGGGTCAATACAAAATTTGCAGAGTACATGTTGATGACGGGGTTGCCACTAATGTAATCCTATTTCCCATTGTTAACAAGTTGGGCCTAGTGGATCAAATCAAGCCCATAGTCACTTCCTATTTGAAATCATTTAATGAAGCATGTGTCATAGTCAAAGGCACTATTAACATCAACTTTGTGGTGGGGGACTAGTCCTGATGGAGGAATTCATCCTGATGGAGGAAATGCCTGGGTTTAACTTGATCTTGGGGAGATATGGTTAGCCCAACTAAGGGCTATCTCTTCGTCCTTACATCAAGAAATCCACCTACCCTACGCAGGTAGGGAGGTGGTGATCTTTGGTGATGAAACAACCCCCAGACTGTAAATAATATAGACATAGAACAAGGGTCAGAGATAGAAATCTCTAAAAACCCAACACCCATCCACAATGAACCACCATGTTCAAAAGATGAGCTGCCCAAAACTACCAACTTAGACCAAGAAATCACTTGGGCTGAATTTCCTTTCCAAATAGCAAACAATAACATAGAGGAATACCACCATAAAAATTCTCGGCTATACACTCTGCCTAGTGCACAATGAGTTAGGAAACAATGGCGCAACTAAAGACTATCTCTAATTCACTTCCATGGATGCTTAGCCTTAATACTCTTGTTTCTTTTGATTTTGCATTATGTTCACTATTTACATTATGTCCATTGTTTGCATCATGACATCGTTCGCATTAATTATCCTACACATAATCCGGAATGGCCTTAAACTATCACCACAACCCGCCAAGGCCTAAAACTGGCAAATTCACTTTCAAAAAAAATTAAAAAATTAAAAATTAAATTAAATTACCCTACATATGACCCAAAATGGCCTTAAACTATTGCCATGGCCCGCTAAGTCTTAAAACTAGTAGCTAACCCTTGGAAAGTACATTGCGATGGCTTTAATGGTCGTAAACTAGAACAAGGGGCCTACAAGGAGCCCAAGCACATTAATAAAATATTAACCAAAAGAAATGAAATAAAGGTTTCACTTTTTATTCTTCATTAAATATGAGTCCATATAATAAGGGTTACAAAAAAATAAAATGGAAAAATAAAAATAAAATTGTCTGTTGTCACACTACAAGTCTTCCCCAGTATTTTCATCCCTTGCTGCACTAGGTCTTACATCTTCATTTGGATCCTGCATGGAACAAAAAAATAATAATAAATCAAATCAAAATAAGGCTCTTATGAAGTAGACTACAATACAATAGAAAATGGCTAACCTGAGATGGACCTGCATCCATCTCAGGGGGTATCTTGTCCATGCCAACCGCTAAACACCATAGAATCTCCTCCTCATTCAAGTTTGCCCAATCTTCTTCTCCTAGATCAATGCTTGCCGCAAATTTTCCCTTCTCCACAGCTATCCATCTGGGTGGCTCCGAAGAAAAGGTGGCAACAGTGGTCTCCCTGAAAGGTAAGGTCATCTCTCTTTCGAGAGACACTAACCACTACCTATTGCATAAAGTTCTTATAGGCCTTGGCAACACCAATCACATCAAGAAATAACTTATGGGTATGCAACTCAACGAAAGCATCCTGATATTTTTTGCGGTAGGCAACACGTTCCACTTTGTACATGTGCTTATGGTTTTTCTGTGTTTTCCCCCATTCGTACACTTTGGTGCTATAGTCCTTCGAATCCTAGTTTTTCTAGGCCAGGAGATCCATCTGCAAGAATTGTTCAATTATTTCTTGAGTGGTCTCATTTTTACCTCGTACAGCTGACTAGTATCTTGCGTAATCAATCACGGTCATACGCCAACTACCGTTGGGAGTGTCGCGGGCCAATAAGAATTTATTTCTTGACTGTAGATCTTCCAACTCGACCGCTTGGCTAGCTTTCTCCTTCTCCAGCTTCTAGACCCACTTCTAGAGGTCTTCGTTGACGTGCCTACACTCCCACAACGATCGTGCTGAACATAACGCACATTTTCTTGTTTTCTCGTATACATCATGAGGCACCTTAGTCACCTCTGCTGGGAGTTTAGGCATAGTGTCAACCTCGACTACCTGTTTGGGGTCCCACTTAAGATGAGAAGCTATCAATCATACATGAAAAAGCATTACTCATGGAATGATGGAAAAAATGCAATCACTGAGAGAGCCCAACATTGAAATTCGAACACACCTATCTCAGGATCAATTTACCTTAGGTAGCCAATCATGTCATCAACCACCCCCTCCATAAAGGCAAATTTATCTGGGGTCTCTATCCATGGTTGGAGGTAGATTGAAGAAGAAGAATCAGGAACCTTAACAGTGGTGTCCACTATGCAACAAAACATGTTAGCATGGTGAAGAGGAGGGAAAAAAACTAAAAAATAACATAAATAATAGTGCAAAGCTCCTACCCAGAAAACCCTTAGGGGTAAGAGCAGGGGGATCACCCATCAGCACACTATTAAGCAAACGGTCAAACTCACCAGTGTCAAATTTTAGCCCTTCCCCCTCAAGCTGACTCAACAATGTAATGACTTCTTCAACCATCATATGCCCCTCAGGTGCTAGGGAACACTCTATGAAGGGATCATCGGTAGCAGGGGCCTCTTCCTCTGTGGCAGGGGCCTCCTCCTCTATAGTCGGGACCTCTTCTTCTTCTATAATAGGGGCTCTTGTCTCAGGGATCAAAGCTTCTTCTTCTTCACCCATTAAACATATCTAAAGTAAGCATGCTAGCCTAACACAAAAAGGAAAGGGATAACTAATGAGATGATTAAGCATACTTACCAACAGATGCAGGCTACACTTTACGAAATTTGATCTACAAATTTTTACCTCTTTCTTCAGTAGTGCATGGAGGCTTTTCCATGGGACACGAATTCTTGTGTTGTAATCTTGATTTTACTGCTTCGACAATAAGATGCGCCCCCCTTAGCACATTTCCTGTGTTAATGGGAGGCACCTCTCCAACATTGTTTGGTGCATGAAAGGGACGTCCCACCCAATCCTTAGTCATTATCAAAAGAGACTACCTAATAGCTTCTAGGGGGTCTTGGGATCAAGTGGTGCAAAAGACTTGGCAAATCCATGATTTGGATATCTAAGTGCGATCTTGCAACACCTAGATGTCATTCTCTCGGACCACCAAAAATTTCACAAACTATTGTAGGCAAGCTATGAAGAAGGTGAAGTGTACATTGAAACGTGCATCAAGCTTCTCACGAAGCTTAATCATTTCAACCCGTAAGCCTTTGAAAAGGTACTTGGCCCAATTGTAATAAGTCCCTTCTTCCATGACATACCTCATGATCCAAGCTTCCTCTACCCCAAGAATTTTCCCTTGGGAAAGTAGCTTGGGGAAGGCACAAGCACGGAAGATAGGGTAAACCTTATGGGCTACCTCTAGCTTGACCTTGTGCATATAAATTCCCTTTTGATCTTTACTCATCCCTATCCATTCCTCTATATCCCCCTAATGGTTTACATCCTTGCTAGTCATATCCCCTATAGGTAGACCATTAGAGGGAACACCGAAAAGATCTGCAAAGAGGCTTTTGGTAATCTCAAACACCACCTGCACATTGTGAACCCATGTGCAGAAGCAGTCAGCCTTTTTTGAAAAAGAATCAACTAGGGATAACATCTCTACAACTGGGACACTTGGATTTATTGCTAGAAATAAATCCATGAGCCTAGCCTCCTGAACATTGTGAACAAGGATGACTAGGGCCCCATTGTATAACCAACGTTATGTCTCATCCACTTCCTCATATTTGAAGAAGAGGTTAGTTTCATCATGTTCAGAGGTGATTACTGTAACCTCTTGGGATTCTCTTGCTATTGCAATAATCAACAACAAAATTAACAAAAGATAAAAACAAAATCAATCACTTAAAAATGTGAAAACAAGTGCATAATCTAACACACCAGGTGTGAATGGCGTGGGAAATGGTGGGATTTCCACTAGAACATCCTCCATGGTAAGTGCTCGGCAGGACATCCACTCGCTATCCAACCATCCAAGTTCCTTGCATTTCATGTAGAACTTAGCATACTTGGTTGGATAGGTTCAAAAATTGGCCCCAAGTTGTTCTATGACACCGACGTGCATGTTCCTAGCAGAAGATAACTCTTGTAGGGTCATTTGGGCCAATGCCAATGTCCCTTCGTGATCGAGAAGACCATCCTTGTCAATTACAAACCTGGTAACATAAAGAATACAGTAAGCATATGCAAGGCAAACGATACAATATGTCTAAAACATCTTCATAGGACTCACCTGCCAGCACAATAGACAATCCCAGGTGGATTCTAGAAGAAGGTTTCCATGTGACGGGCAACAAACAATGTGTTGTATTTATGATAGCATTTAAATTTGGGCATGGCCCAAATCCAAGACAAGCATCTCAAATATTTTGGGTGTTGATTTGAGCCTTCGGCCTTGTTGCCTTTAATAGACCCGTCAGTCATAAACTTCAAGATGCCTCGGTTTGCCCCGAGCAATAACGTTTCAACAAGAATAGTGGTTGTCTTGACCGATAAGTGTGACCACACTATCACACTGAAGTGGTGAAGGAGGAACTCTAGGAACTCCTACGCACCTTCCCGAAACCAGACCGCTTAATCCCTTACCCACGCATGGGGAGGGGGAATGTTGGCCACAGGGGTGCTTAGGCAACACAAAACCTCCACCAACTCAATCATGATTAGGATGGATTTCAACATGACCCTGCATGGCACAGCACAAAGCATTAGTATAGTGCTCAAGTGATGGTTACTGAATAGCGTAGTGTAACCCCTGGTGTACAAATTTTTCCCAAGTATGAAACAACATGTCCTTGGTACAGTGAGACAAAACCAATTTTTTTCAACCAAGTATTAGTTCCATTTTTGCAGCTTAACCCATATAGCATAGCAGCCATGTCATGCACAGCGTAGCAGCGCAATGCGTGACATAGTGTAACGAGTACACTCCGCACACCGTGACAGCTACGTTATGCATAGCGTAGCGTAGCAACTGTGTTACGCATAGCCTAGCGTAGCAGGCATACCCTAGGTAGCGTAGTGGCTATGTTATGCGTAGCACAGTGTAGCAGGTACACCCTACACAACGTAGCAGCTACGCTACGTGTAGCATGATGGGACGGCCATACCCCATGTAGCCTAACAACGTAGCAAGTATGACAGGTATAACATTGTAACCAGTGTAACAACGTAGCAAGTACAATACTGTAACAAGTGTAGTAGCGTAGAGGGTAGGCCAACATAGTAGTATAGTGGGCCTACTAGCGTAGCAGCATAGCAAGAACTATAGCGTAACAGCATAGCAACATAGTGTGACAGGCACCAAAAACTTAACGCAGCCCATCAGTTACACTGACAAAAATGACACAACACGAAAGGGGACTACAACGTTTCCATTACCCCAGCCTTGTCCCACTACATGAAATGTAATAGAATAGAATACAAACAAAGAAAAATTCCCCTTACACGGGATATGCTACACTGAACATGTGCTACGCTACCTAAAAACTTGCAAGCCAGAATTCCCTCCATGGGTGCTACACTACGCTGAACATGTGCTATGCCACCCAGAACCTCCCAAACCCTCTCAATGGTGTGTTTCCCATTCCCAACAATGGTGGTCAGGGTAGCGTTGTCTACCAACCGTAGCATAGTGATTGCCTTAGCCGCTGTGGCCAAACCAGCGACAGCCACGGCATAGTGACTAAAGCGACAACTAAGGTAATAACAACAGTCACAACGTAGCAAAAGTGATGAACGTAACAACCAAGACACAATGACTGTAGTAATAGTCCCACTCGGTAAATTGCACCATGAAAGCAAGGGTAGCGTAGCGACTTACTAAGAGGATGGGGCCTCCTGCTATTTCTCAATGCGTGCCTTGGGAAGATGTCGCAAGGTGCATTCCCCTTCCTCCATGTTGGTAAGACCCTGATGTCTACATTCACTCCTGTGTGCCATCATTCTATTGACAAAATCAGGTGTATCGACTACTACACTATGACTGCTACGTTGTATCTCAACTCAACCATGCTATGCTTGGGGTGTTGGCTCTAACAGTGAAAGTGATAAGATTACCATGGATAAACCCCTATTTATAGCCTATGCGGTTAAAACACTTGTTACTTTCCAGGGTGTTCCATGTCCCATGCCTAATGCAGGATGTCCCGTATTCCACGTGTAATGTGAAATGCCCCTATCCCTTGCAGCGTAGCAACGGTCTACTGCAGCGTAGCACGTAGCTGCAGCGTAGCACCCAAATGCACTAAAATTTTCACTTCATCCTCTACAATATAGCACAATAATGGTCCTCTATAACCTTAAACTGGCAACCTTGACTCATGATTTTGCACAATAACGGTCCGCTTTGACCTTAAACTAGCAACCTTAACTCATGATTTTGCACAGTAATGGTCAACTATGACCTTAAACTAGCAATTTTAGCATTTCCTTTACATTTTAAACCCAATGACAGTCCTCTAGGACCTTAAATTGACAACTCCAACATACAATTCTACATAGTTGTAGTCCGCTAAGACCTTAAACTAGCAATTTTTAAATGTTGCATTATTGCTTTGCATATATTCACTACATGTTGCTGTCTTAAATAGGTATCACTTAAATTCATTTGTCTCCTTATTGTGGTAGGTTTTCTTGAAAAAATGATGACACATAATGATCTCCATTCACCCTTAATTCTAATAGGCCCCTTCATAGTCACAAAAGCATATGAGAATGGGGCATTCAAACTGACTAATGTAGATGACAACGAATTCCCAAATCTTGTCAACCATTTGTACCTGAAGCCATATTACACTTAACACCAAACACGAAGCAAGGTAAGTGCCATTGTCCACTATGACATAAAATTGGCACAAATCGTCCACTATGATGTAAAACTGGCAAAGATCATCCGCTATGACGTAAAACTAGCACAGATCATCTGCTATGATGTAAAACAAGCATAGATTCGCTACGATGAGGTAAAACTAGCACAGAATGTCTACTATGACATTAAACTAGCACAACATGTCTTTGGGCCATGACATAAAACTGGCATCCACAGATTGTCCTTGGGCCATGATGTAAAACTGGCACCCACAACATGGTCTGCTACGACCTTAAACTGGCCATCCCCCATCCGCTACAACAAACTAGCACATTGGTTTGCTAGGACCTTAAACTAGCACATCAATCTACTTGGACCTTAAACTAGCACACCCCACGGTCTACCAAGACCTTAAACTGGGTTAGCAGTGCAACACCTCCTAGTCCACACATGTGACCTTGTGAACAAGTGAGTGTGCACAACTTCAAGCTTCCTAGACAACGTGGGATAGGATGTTGTAGTTCCAAAATGAAGTTCATGTTTCCAAGAAAAAAACTCTAGGACACATGTGACATCATCATCCCTGGCATCTTACTGATCTTCCAGTGATGTCATTTGACATCTTGCTGACCTTTCAAAGCTATCGCTACCACTGCCAATCATCTTGGTTATAGCTCTCGTCGTCAGCACCTGTTGCTAGAGTCCCAGCACTCCATCCCTCACCATTTTTGGATTCTAAAGTGGCATTAAGCTGTTAGGCCTCTCACCTTGCAGTTGGATTTCATGATGCTTACCTTTGGCAGGGATTCTTGAGCACCTATGTCACCATTGCTCCTAGCCTCCTCAGTGCTCACTTTCGGCTTGGCCGTTGAAGCTTTCCGACCCACCATTGCTGAAACCTACACTGGCCTTCCTACTTTGGACATTGCACATGTTAGACATAGCACTTGCCACCTTGGCAGTGACCTAGGCAAGTAGGACTTTGCCCTCACTTCACACGTTGGTTATTTTCCTGGTTTTCTCTCTGTTGTGTTTGTAGGATAAAAGCCAAGATGGCATCATTCATAAATGCATTCACCATCAGAACAAGGAACTACATTGTTTCGAAGTGCCCACTTCAATTAGCTTAGCTACTTGAGAGTGCATATCCTGTTCTCCCTTCAGCCAACTTAATCTCCATTCCCTATACTTACAACTTTCGACACCTTCTTTGCAACCTTCCCCAATGCACATAAAGTCTGTTCACATGCCCAAATTTCAAACCCATGATGGACATAATGCAAATTGTCCCTTGGGAAGCCTCTGTAGGTAAGTCAAAGCCTCACATGGATGTAACATAAACTCATCTTAGGGAGGAAACACTTGTCCTACAGAAACAACAAGGTTGCCTTCAAATGAACATGGGTGTGCAACAAAAAGCATAAAAAAGTAAAAAACTCAAAAAAAAAAAGAGAAGTGCCCAAAACAAATGGCATGATAACTGCTTTGTAATCATTTCAATCTTGGATCAACCATCTCTAAGCAATCCGGTGAGAGGTTGAGATCCAAAGAAAAAGACACCCATGCATGTTGATTCCCTCATAAGCATTCCGACGAGGGATCACACTATGGCAACAACTCTCATGATAATGCATCCTACACCTTTTCCTTTTTCTTAGATCAATTTCCTCAATCCCATCCCCTTTCCCCCTATCATACATCACCCTCCAAGCACTCTCAAACATAGTAAAGCATTATCTGAGCAGACACTGACGAATGGTGTGGGTGTCGCATCCAGCGTGGTGTTTCGTGTTCTTTGTCAACGTCTCTTGGGAAGATCCTCCAGACGTCAACAAAGAGGGGCCATTGAAACACCATCAATTTTGGGACTCATGATTCAGCACAATCCCAAAATTTGGACAAGGATCTTTGCAAGAGTTATGTCATGCTAGATCACGTAGATAACATGGCACCTCGAAAGTCCTAATGCCTCTAAAGCCACTTCCAAGCCTGGCTGCCCTCCTTTGCAGCACAGTCAACACATCATCTAGTCATGAGGCTAGTTTACATGAAAGAGACACTAGAAGTAGACCATACAGTCTGGCAAATTTTCTATCTCCTGGGCTGACAAGCTTGCTACACTCTCTAGCTTGCCTAGCTTGACACATGACCCAGTTGATGGTCTACCCAAGGACAATGCTAGGAGTAGTCGAAGGTGTTTAGGATGGACTAAATAGTTTAGCAAGTTTTCTAATGGTAGGACCTGCTACACTACATAGCGTAGCAGGCCATGTAGTGACTGATTAGATGCGGTTGGCAGATATTCAGTCCTCAAACGTGTTTTTCTTGCTTCATCCTTGAAGCATGATTAGCATGACATAAGAGAACATGGCAAATTTTAGCAGAAGTCATTTCCAATTGAGTGCTACGCTGCGCAGCGTAGCACAGCATAGTAGGGTTCTAATGTGACAATAATTCCACTTAGATTACTTTGACGAAATAAACATGATTGCCCATGCCTCGACCATCAAAATTGCTTATTCTACTATTGCTTCAAGACATGATCAACACCCAATGACAAAACATTTGGAAAGTGACTCAAAATTTGGGCCAAACTGGGTGCTATGCTATGCTACGCTATAAAGCGTAGTAGGGTTAAAATGCATGAAGATCCTCTGTCAAGTTGCTCCAGCAAAGGAATTGCACTTGGCCATGCTCCGACCTCTAAGACTACCTATCCCACTTTACCCTCAGGTGTCAATTAAAGCCTCTTGACGAAGCATTGCAGATTAAGCAAGAATTTATGTCACACTAGTTGCTACACTACATAGCGTAGTGGGGACATTAAGGCCAAAAATGTCCCAAAGATGAAACCAGGGAGTCTCGAGCTTCTTCAACATGAAAAGTGCAATGGTTGTTTACTCAGATAGCTTGCCTAGCTAGGCCTCAAAGGGGTATTTTCATTTTTAAGGCAAGATTCATCTCAAAACTAGCTGCTACGCTATGCAGCGTAGCACAACATAGCGTGTGGGTATTCACACTACTCCACTACGCTGAGTAGCGTAGGTAGCATAACGCTTGCAAAGAAGAATCAGGACATCTCCAACAACTCCAAAACTCAGTTGACAAGGGTTATTTCTACTCTAGCACCTCCTCAACAGACAAGATTAGTATTTTGCTCTATTTTGTATCCTCTAGTTGATTCCCAGAGTTGTCCTTACGCTTGACCCTACTCGTAAGAGAGGGGAAGATGTAGTCCTGGAGCACAGGCTCCACTTTGCATTTGTCGTGAGCATTTTTTGTAAAAACATGGCGGTTTCCTAGATTCTGGCACATGCATTTTGAACGGTATGGTCAAAGCTCAGCAGATCTCACTCCCAGTAGCATAGCACTTTGTCGTAACACTGTAGCATAGCACATCAACGTAACACTACAATGTAGCACCACATGTCACAGCACATTCACACTTTGTGTCATGTGGAACCCAGGACACGTGGCATCCAAACCACGTTTCTCTCCCACTCTTAGCCCTATAAATACCCTAGCAAACAACGTTCGAGGGGTTGGAGGGCTTTTCAATGTGGCTTTCTTGCGATTAGCTTCTTGAGATTAACATTTTTGGCAATTGGATTTTTGGCGATTGGCTTTGACAAGGAGGTTGGCAAGCAAAAGGTTGGAAAATAGTAAACCCTTTGCAGTAGCACTTCCCAGATCTCTCTCTTCAATGTGGCAGCTCTTGACCAAGCATTAGCCTAATGGTTCCTATTGGCACCCCATTGGCAGCAGTCTGGGAGCTATGACCATACCGTTTCGTTATGAGCTGTGCCTACCCAATGCTGCACATCAGTTGTACACTTTCTTCAATCAATCAAAAGTAAAATCCCCCGATTTTGGGGTGATACACTCTCTCGCTTAAGCTCATTTCATTCGACTATAGCATATATTTTGTATCATTGAGTATCGATTCATGTTTATTGCTCTACTACATATTCTACTATGCTTTTACTATTTGTGTGCCATGTTTTTCTTCATTCCGATCTTCACGTGTTACACTCTAAAACCACTATTCACAAAATGTAATTGTACACCATGTAAGTCCCTATCTGATCGACCAGACCACTCAAGGAACCCCATTTCCGTTTTCTCCAGCATGGTCCTCACATGGATTTGAGGTTAGGTTGTGCGCTTGATAACCTCTCGGTGTTCCAGCCTCCAACATTTTTGGACATTACACTTGTGTCATACAGTGACTAGTAATTATGTAGGAATTTGATCTAAGCATGATGGATATGAAAGAAACTGAGAACGTGGTTGCCAATCATTTGTCTTTGTTACTAGTGAACAATAGGTATTCTCTATGCCCAACCATACAAATCACAAGTATGCACTAGCGATTCGATAGAATTCCATGGACTTAGTTTCTAAGTTTACTCATAGTCTTAAACTATGAAGCAAGGGGTTGTATGATCATTGTTTTCCTAATTCACACATGTATTATTAATATGTATGGTCAAATGTGAATTAAGGCTTATGATGTTTATTTTTATTTGTATTTTTATATACTTTCTATCCTAATGGCTAAATGAGTAAATGAAGATTTAATAATTAACTATTTAACTACTTAAATAACCTATTAACTAACTATCCTAATGTAACCGTATACATCCTAAACTAGTATCAACACTATTGGGTTACAAAGTGGCTATTACTAAGGGTATCAAATGGCCACTACTGGGATTACCAAGCATAATACATTATGCTTGAAGTAGTCGTACTTACGTTTTTATGGTTAAGTTCATTAATTAATTAAAATCATAAATGTAAAGTACATTAAAAGTAAAATGCAAATAGGAGTACATAAACTAATCCAAGTGTTGCAATGAATATTAGAAATCTCGACTTTATTGTCGTTCACGCCAATGCATTCATAATCTCATGCCCTTCTAAATTTTATTCCTTGTGCATTACAATAAGAAAACATAAACATAAAAGCCATAGATTCCAGATTGCTTGGAGCAAATATGCTAGTGTTATAGATGAAATATTATGTACTATTATATAGATACACTCTCATTAAAATGTCATGGATAAAATCTTATTTAGTGTTATTGGAAACCTCTTCCTTTAGCTTTATGAATGGAATATTATTTAAGGTACCCATAACTAATCTCTAGCACTATAGATGCAATATTATTTAGCCTACGGATCCTTGGAATATTATTTAGCCTAGTAATCCTTGTGCTTTATGGAGGAAATATTATTTAGTGTGACGATGGATGATAGTTGTTCTATCAGCCAAACAAAAAATATTATTTAACATCACCAATGGATGACTAGTAATTGGCATCTCGGCCAAAATAAATTGCTAATCCAGGGCTTAAGATAGTGAAATCTATTCAAATGCATTTATGTTGATGCATAAAATTTGGACACACCAACACCTTGTTTTAGGGGACTATTACCTATATGGGTACGGAAATTGGGAATAGTCTCAGCTAGTACGTGGTCATTTGAAAATAGTAAACCAAGTCAAAAAAATCAAAATTTAAATTGAATGACTATCTCAAAGTTGAGAATACAATAGGTAATTAAAAAAATAAATTTTTCAGGTCCTTGTCATTGTTGCCGATTTATCACTGCCGATGGTGCACACAGGTGGGAAAAAAAAATCGAGATTGTCGTCGAAAGAGGGAGAGAGAGGGATGCCACTGCTATCTCTGCTCTGCACTACCACATGCTTCTATCATGTTGTATGCTTCTATCATGTTGTGTGGTGAAGAGAGAGAGGGAGCAAATCTGCATGCCGTCCACACACTTGCTACACTGTTGGGAAGGAAAACAGAACCTCACCGTAGACACTCTTTGCCTGTTGGTGTTGTCTGCTATTGGTGGACGAAAAGAAAAAAAATAAAAATAATAAAAAAGGAAAGCTGCTGAAAAGAAGGGACTACTTGATTAGAGATTGCTGCAGTGAGTCACATGCCCTTACCACCACGCTGCTACTGCCACTGTCACATGCCCTTGTCGCGCTATCCGTGCATGAGCTGCTACCACCATCTAACAATGAGAGAGAGAGGTCCACCGGATCCTCCCACTGCCATCTTTGCTGGCTGCGTGCAACTTTTTGCAATCAATCAAAGCTACTATTTTCTACAAAGAAAAAAAAAAGGCTGCCTTCACCGAAAAGACATCGTTTATCCCAGAAAGTCATCTGCTTGTTGCACAGAATAGAAAAGAGAAGAGTCTCTGCCCCAGTTGCTGTGGAGGCCCTAAATCCTCCTTCTAAGAAAGAGAAACTACCTTTTCTGATTTTTTTGGCTCAAGAAAAACAGAAAGAGACCGCGCCTCCTTTGAGGTGCTTCTACCTTCCTCCTAAGGAAAAGAGAAGGCCCCCTTTTTATAGCCACTGCGACCAACCAATAATGGTTCCCATGTGCTACTGCAACGCTAGCACCACTAATGAGTACCATTTCCATGAATGGCGACCACCCAGCAATTATCATAGCCACCTTTGTGTAAGTTACGTTTCACATTCTACCACCATTACTCACATTTGCAGGGCACCACAGTAACTACCACCACCGGTGATATGCATGTAACGGCAAGCACTTTCTCCACCACCATTGGCCAGTGATTACTGCCACCCACGTAACGTTGCACCACTCAAGAAAGAAAACTCCCACCATCCTGTGTCAGTTTCAGTGCCACCATAACACCTACCACATTTTGCCATAACGACTCAGAGTCACCGATGTAATCGCCTACCAGCACCACCCCCATGAATGCCCATGTTCACCATGTTCTAGGCTGTCATCCATGTCCATATGGTCCATGACCATCAAAAACTACAACAAACGTCATATCTTCCTACCACCCAAATCTTAGAATTTTTCCTATGAAAACTAAAGCTCCTCACTTTATGAGTTTATTTGCTACGATGCTTTCTTGTCTTTCCTGCTTTTCTTTGGCTTTTATTCAATTCTTCATCCTAAAGTTAGATTTGATAAATAAATAAAAAACCAATAGATTTGATAAATAAATAAAAAACCAATAGACAATTAGTACTTTGTACAATGTAAAACCTTAAAATCATAATAATTATAAATACTCTATCAGATTATTATTATTTTTTCTGATCAAAGTTGTTTCTATTTTTTTAAAAGAGACTATTAATAATTTGGAACATCTTATTCTTGGGCAATTTTATCTTACCATTTCCTTTATCTTCTAAAAAAAACTAAAATTGGTTATGTACCTATTCAACCTTATCAAATATGGGTTCGTGTCCTTTATAAATTTAAAAAGAAAGAATAATTTTTTTTTACTGCATGAGCTTTTGTTTTCAAAATTTAAATATAGTTTATAAAATAAAAAAATTGAATAAGAGACATTTAGAAAATAAGGTTGAAGATATACTACAAATTGAAATTCTTGCTTCACCAATTGTGTTAGCTTAATTTAGTCATTTGGAGAATGAAGGCCTTTTCTTTTTCATTTAAATTTTACTTTTTAACTCTCCATGCTAAGTTACTTTGACTAGTCTCACCCTCTCATATGCATTAGGATTCTGGAAAACACAATTGTTGAAAGATAAAGAGAAAGTTGTTGATCATGGCCCCATGCCTAGCATGGGCAAGGTTGACATCAACACTTAGCCCCCAAACTTTTAATTGCATGCAAGTGCAAGGATAGCAAAAATTATGAAATTTTAAGATGATGCAACAAAATTGAAAACATCATAAAACATAAACAAATGGAAACTCAAAAGCAAATTATAGTGATCTAAACATGATTATAATAACCATATAATCAAAAGAGAACTAGATGTAGGTCACCCAAACCACATCATCTTATTTAATTAAAAACTAAATATATAATTCATTATTTTAACTATATATATATATAACAAAAATATAACTAAGATCACATTCTCAATCTTCTCACTAGGTAAAAGTCAACAGCATGTGGACTACTTTGAGCACAAGACCCATACTAAACTTAATGAGGAGGACAAGCTCACGTTAAATTATGGCTAGCCACAACTTTTGGATTTTTCCTTAAAACTTTAAAAAATGGATGAAAAGGAATTATTTGCCTTTTTTGGGGGGAAAATAGGTTCAAAAGGGGAAATGGAGGTTAGGGTGAGGATAGCTGTTGGACCCCATCAAACTTAAGAACTTATTACACTGCAAATGAACATGGTCCTTCGGAACTTTGCCCATGGTGTAGTTCAACCCTTATGTATGTTTCTTTTATTACAATTTGATGGCACCATAGTAGGTCTCTTAGGTGGCTAGGGGTTCTTAAGTAAAGATGAACACACTTCACCCCCTTATTCACAGGGTAGGCATGGATCATCACACCTGCGAGTTGAGGCTTATGAGAAGGAAAATAGAGTTTTCCAAGGTTACCTAGTGAATATGGCTAATCATTCTTCAACATCACCTATCCTACACTCACATGATCATATGATTACATGATAAGTTAGCACAAATCTCATGCTTCATAATCCAACATAACTAATAAAATAAAACCTTGAAAAAGATTGGGAAGTATCATAGCATTATTGAAATATATAGTATAAAAAAGATTTTTACGTAATAGTAATAAGAAATATTATATAAAGCATTATACTAACATTATTTTCCAATGGTGCTCTGATGACCCAATACCTAGTAACTCAAAAGACCATAATGATTATTAAAATCATGTGAAACGCAAAAATGAAAACAATATGCTAAAAAAGAAATGATGGAAATGCAAAGAAGATATGCAAATCCAACTGTACACAAATGAAATGCATGATGAAGAGGAAGAAAACATGCAACTAAGAATCTACTAGGTGTCCACGTGGGGCACCTGAGTAAAAATGCTTTGGGTGGAATGCATTAAAATTTCTAGGTAACTTATATCCTTGCACGTCAACAACCTTGTATACATTGGGGTCAATGACATCCTTAACTCGGAATGGGCTTGACTACATAGGAGAGAACTTACCTTGAAGATTTGCTGAGTCAAATGTTCTACCTTTTTCTAGGACTAGGTCTCCTATCTTAAGGACTTCACCAACGTACTTCCTATTAAGACATTGTTTAACAATTTTTCAATGCTTAAGATTATGAAAATCAAGACCTAATCTTAACTTGCTTATTCGTTTTCTATCAAGTTTTTCTTTGATATAAGTTTCAATCATAGGTCTAGGTCTTTGTGAGTCATTGAATATAGCCTTTCTAGGAGCATGTTCCATGGATGTGTTGTTAAAATTAAGCACACCTTCAAATTTTTTAAGAGGAAGGGTCTTATTTATATATTTGTCTTTCCCTAAAGGTGGTGGATTACTCACACGAAATCCATTATGTTGTTGATAAGGCAAGGTATCTCCATAGATTTATTCACCTTCTCTAGAACTTTGATAGGATTGGGTGAGATTGCATGAGAGACAAGATTTATTTTTGTAGTTCCACTCTAATGAGTGGCGAGGTACCCCCTACACTCAACCATACGAATACGAGCGTTACACGTGTGATCTGGTCGAACTCCACAGACGAACTAGTTGTGGCATCTAGACAGTTAGCCTTAGGTCGCAGTTCACTGTCTTTCCACCTAGACTAGTATTAGCTTTGTCATGTATGGTTTAGTCCAGAGTGAGGTGTATGATGGATTTCTAATCTAATGCTACTCCTGAAGGCCATGGAAAGTAATATTATCTAAGCTAAGAGAGAAAGGTTAAGAGAATCTAAACTAGCCTAAGTGTANTCTAAGCTAAGAGAGAAAGGTTAAGAGAATCTAAACTAGCCTAAGTATAATGAGCATCCATTCCTTGATTATCCATACATACCTTGGACTTCGTGCACAACTACCACTAGGGTTACCAAGCGTAGATCCTAGGTACGCTATTGGGTTACCAAGTAGTCACACTTAAGTGCTTGTAATCAAGTCGTACTCATTCCCTGTTTTAACGTGAGATGAGGGTGAGAGAGATTAACTAGGAAAGCATTAAATAGCAATTAATTAAATAATTAATCTACAATGATGAAGTAATCTCGATCTTTATTGTCGGTCATGTGCATGTCCAAGTACGTCACACTTGAATAAAGGTTCTGTACAATTACAATGACCACATTGCGGGCATACACGAAGAGGAAAAAAGGAGAGAAAGAAATGAAAACACTTAAACTGAAAACTAACTTACTAATGATCTAATCCTTCTATCTACCTCTTATTTATAGATGAGGAGACAGGCTACAATATCGCGTATGTGATATCGCAGGTTGGGCTACGATATCGCGACCGCGATATCACATACGCGATATCATGATCACCCAAATGATGACTCATCATACCCCCATGACTGAATGAAAACTCATCCTCGAGTTATAGTGATTACATAGTGGATAGGTATGGGATTATTGGATGGTGAAATGGAATTATGCCACAATATGGAATGAAAACAAAACAAAGACACAACACAAAAAATGTGCTACAACTACAAAATTATGGAACTCATGTAGTTCCTGGTGGCAGTGGCTCCTCCATTGGTGCTTTCCCTTTGTCTTGTGCTCTAGGCTTTGAAACTTGACAGAGTTGAAGTATGGCCTAGAGCTTCTCCTCTTCGGTTCGAGGGTCTTGTGCCATCCATGCTAATGTTCCAATGTTTGACGGAGTCGGCACTTCCCACGGGTAGGGTAGTTGCAGAAACATTTGATTGGCCTTGACATACCAGGCTACAAATACCTGTTGTTCCTCCTCATAGGCTCTAGCTTTATCCTTGTACTCTTTAAAATCTGCTAGCTATCGAGCCAAATTTGCTGCGACACCCTTTTGGCCTTGGTAGCTTGCCTTTACCACCTCAAGCTCAGAATTTGCAACTTCCAGTTTTTCCAATAGCTTTTTATGCTCTACAAATTCTACTTCATATTTGATGTGGGTGGTTGCTACCTACTACTCAAGCTCTGTCCTCAGGTGCCCTACTGTTAACATGGCAAGGTTGGCATATCCCATGTTTTCCAACTCCATGTATTTTGTCAGATCCTGAATCTGTAGGTCCCGGCTCTTAACTTCTGCTTGGTGGGCAAAGGCATATGTGTCCAATATGGCCTGACAATCAGTGTGTTGAGCACTGATAGCATTGATCTAGGCCTTGGCCATATGGATCTCCTTCTCCAGGATCTGTTTGTACATCCCCACCTAATCTCGGAAGTGCTCCTTCAGCTTTTCATGTCGTTTAGCCTCATTTTGCTACGTGCTTATTTCAATAGCTATCTTTTGATGAATTGCGTGTACCTCCTCCATTGAGAGGGTTCGGTTCTCCCTAGCTAAAAGACTTATGTCTTGGTTCACCCAGATGAATTGTTCTCACAACTGATGAAAGTATTCCTCGAGAACATTCTTCTACTTCTCCACAATGGTCAACCAAAGGTTGTCGGCAACAAGCTATTTATTTTCCTCTTGCAAGGCGTTGAGTGCTTTAAGATATGCATGAGTTTGTGCCTGTGCTACAAAGACATCCCAAACAACCTTCTCTTTTTCATCATCCACCTTTTTATTCTCCACTATTAGCTTGGTTAGTTGCTCAGTTCTGAAATTATCTAGCTGGTCTACAGGAACAAATTGCAAAGGGTCCCACTATGTTGGTTGTAGAGCCATGAGCTGTTCTTCCAAAATTTTGCACTTCTGCTTCCGCATGCTCGGCCCTCACTTCTGTTAAGACCAGCTTCCCCTTTGTAAAAATGAGGTCTAACTAAATTTTCGTAACATCTTGAGGGATGTTAAACAGGGACGTCATTATTTTCCCTATTTGGAGCAATCAATCAAGCGCATCCTCATGTTCCACATGAGTCATTGAGGTTCCAGCCAAAGTTTGAGCATCCTGTGCTCCTGTGAGATCTACCGGTGGTACAACAAGTACATTGAATGATTCCTTGATGTGGTCCGCAACCACTTCTACAACTCCCACGACATTCTAGTGTTGCATGACCACCACAGTGGCCCCTTCACCAGTTTCTAACTGCACTTGGAAAGATGTTGTGTTTCCTGAGATCTATTGTGACCATATACTTTCCCCTCCTCCTGTGTGAATAAATACTTCACCCCTTGTGTGATCCATAGAAATTATGGGCTAAATGACATCATTGATGATACGGAAGAGGTTTGTGTCATCATGACTTCCCCAACTGACTGTCTCAACGATGGCCCTGAGTTGTCTCATTGACGGTCTGCAGTCTTGCGACGGCGATTGATCCTAGCCTGTGCTAGGCCCTGCTTCCTGTTGTTGGCTGGGTCCTATGCTTGGAGGTTGGCTGGGTCCTGCAAGTTGAGCTGTAGTTGGTCCAGCCATTTGTTCTTCTTCTTCTGGTCCCAGTGTCTCGCCAGTGATTTTCCTTGGGGCTGGCAACTTTAACAATTCGACATATGAAGCAGTTTGAGCTTTTCAGAGGACATCATTGGTGTACCCCAAGATGCTAGCACGTTGACAAAGCTTTCTAATACGACAAGGGAAAGGCAACGACATCTTCCCTGTCTTCCGTTCTTCGAACCTCCTTAGGATCTTTGTTAAATATAGATGGGGCAAGTTAGCGTTAACCTTTCCCATCAACACTGCACATCCTCTCACTGCATATGTTGATATCCTTTTTAAGCCCTTCGTGGGGAAGAGGTGATATGTTCCAATTTTAAAGTAGATCCTCTCTTCTATTGTCAACTCACCAAATGTTTTATTTCTGCCATAAGCCCTTTCTAACCAATCCCATCGCACATTGGGGTCTGAACGAGTGGATAACTGAGCAACTTTTGGCTCTATAATTGGAAGGTTTAACACTTCCGAAATGGCCTATGTAGAGAAATCAATTGTCACACCACAAATGTTGACAGTGGTGCCTTGCTCTCTATTGTGCCAAAGCTAGTACGTCTCCCCTAGGTACCAAGCACCACTTTCAGAGAGGGTAGGCCATAAGGGAGATCCTTTGAGGTGATCCCTAACGACCTTAAGAGCGAACTCTACAAAAGATTCAAAGTTCAATTCCACAATTAGAGCAGCAAATATGGACTTTTCATGGATGGCCTAAACACAATCTTGGGGCAACGTGAGATGTTGTCCCTGTTTAGGTGTTGCTGCAGCTCCTCCTTCTGCCTGCCCAAACTATACAGTAGGAGGGTCCTCTTGATGAATACTAAATGATTACTCCTCATGTTCTATATGTTGTCTGGCAGGGTCTCGTCTTTCACCTCTCCGAGATCGTTTGCTTCCACCTTGAATAGGACCTTCCTTTTGTCAACATTTCGAGGCCATCTACAATCACACGGGGCCAAGCATTAGTAAGGTTGTTTTTGAAGTTAAGTTATAACTTACTTCTTTCCTTAATTAATTTATTTATTTATGTTCATGTGATCTTTCCTAAAATATTGTAATAATGACTACATTTCACTTAGGTGGTTTTTTCAATTTTAATCTCCCGGTATCCCTAAGGATTAAATGATTTTTTAGGCACAATTATTCTAAGTGTTATAGCTAATTACTCTAGATGATGTCCTTTGGGCGATGATAAATTCCAAAAAATTTAGGTGCTTTTCAACAGATGTCCCTCCCCCACGACTAAGCTAAACACTCCGAGTCCAAGCAAATTCAGTCAGAATTAAAATTAGAGTACCAGTGAGCAAGATAGAGGTTGAAAAGCAAAGGTGTCACACTCGCAAGTCATAGAGAAAAATTTGAAAAACTCCCCCACGTGAATGATGAGAAATGAGGCTAAGTGTTCTGGGGGGTCACCTATTTATAGGGTTGGAGAGATGCGATATCGCGTACAATACATCCCGTACGCGA
Organism: Gnetum montanum; assembly: GCA_015680685.1. NCBI lineage: Eukaryota > Viridiplantae > Streptophyta > Gnetopsida > Gnetales > Gnetaceae > Gnetum > Gnetum montanum. Next base: position 515,924 of record MNCI01026334.1, on the reverse strand, counting down.
TATCACAGCCTCTTGATGTTTTAGGCCCAAGGGAAAAATTGAATTTTTTAGGGTTTTTTGGAAAATAAAATATGAAAATAAGGACATGTGGCACATGTTAAAGGTTGCTAGGGTAATTCCATTAATTTGAAAGGAACAATTAATTATGATGGTGTGGATTTTATCAATAAAACCTCAGATGGAAGAAAAAGGCTATGTAATGGTACATAGGAATGTTGAAATTTAGAGGGATAATAATAGGGAAAGAACATTATGAAAAATTATGCTAAGGGTAAGAAATGATGGGTGTGAGCTGTGTCATAAGTGAGAATTACAAGAGATTACACTAGTGGGTCCTCTCCAAAGCAGGTTCCAACCTATAATGCCCATGTGTAACCACACTTAAAGTGTCTGTGGGCACTAGGAGGGTTAAATGTAATCCGCATTGATTCTACAAAACACACACATGTAATTATCACCAGTAATGAGGTAAGAACTCTATGTTACACACGACATGAGCTACAATTACACGAATAATGAGATGAGATGAAGTATAGAAAGGGATCGTAGAGATTGGGACATGAGCTAACTGACCTAGGGCACAGTGAATCCTGTGTGAAAAGCATGATTAACATGTCATTAACCCGTCGTTCCAAGATCAGGACCAAGTCCATTCCTGCAATCAGTGACATCGCATTGTTTCATCCCATGATGAGCAACTATGAGAGTACCATAACAACAAGGCGTACAATCACTTGGCATTTTATTCAAGGCAGGAGTAATTTTTTTTTTGTGGCACTTTTCTTTTCATTTGTTTTTTTTCTTTTTTTGAATACTGAATCCAGAGAAGCCATCAACCTTTAGGCATGGGTGCATGTCTTTCCAATGGGACCCCCTAGAACAGCATTGGATTTTTGAGTGCCTTTTGATTACTCTTACTGCCATTTTTCGTTAAATCTACAAGGATCTTAGTACAACCACATTGCATGATAACTTCCACAACGGTCACCAAAGAGAATCCACAAGTCCCCTTTATGTCACACCCTAATCATTCTCTCTTGCTCCATCCTTCTTCATTCTGAGTACAATGAACACAAAATTAATTTTAAGTTTTGAAAATGTCAAGAATATCACTGTACCCTCGAACAAAACCTCTTATTTGTAGAATGGATGAGTGGGTGTAATGGGCTCACTGTCCAAATAATTGATTGTCTGAGACTTGATAACATAGAACACACCTCAACCAACGATCCACATGAGTGCTTTATTCGTAGATGAGATTACTTACAAAAGCATAAAAAGATAAAAAGACCAAAAAGATAAACAAGAAATTGAAAAATGAAAAACTGTAAAACAAAAAGTTGTAAAATCAAAGAAAATAAAAAGTGGTTATTAATC
>MNCI01026334.1:486127-505947 GCA_015680685.1 Gnetum montanum | reverse complement strand
TTGTGAAATTGTGTGTGAATTTGTATGTGACTTTTTTTTTATATAATTATTATTTTCTAAAAGATATATCATTAATTCCTTTACAGCAACCTTGTATGATATAACTAATCTAGATAACTAGCACCGTCCCCAGCAATGGTGCCAATGATGAGTGGCAAGGTACCCCTACACTCAACCATATGAATACGAGCGTTACACGCGCGATCGAGTCGAACTCCACAGATGGACTAGTTGTGGCATCTAGACAGTTAGCCTTAGGTCATAGTTCACTGTCTTCCCACCTAGACTAGTATTAGCTTTATCACGTATGGTTTAGTCTAGAGTGAGGTGTATGATGGGTTTCTAATATAATGCTACTCCTGAAGGCAATGGAAAGTAATATTATCTAAGCTAAGAGAGAAAGGGTAAGAGAATCTAAACTAGCCTAAGTGTGATGAGCATCTGTTCCTTGATTATCCATACACACCTTAGACTTCGTGCATGACTACCACTAGGGTTACTAAGCGCAGATCCTAGGTACGCTACTGGGTTACCAAGTAGTCACACTTAAGTGCTCGTAATCAAGTCATACTCATTCTACGTTTTAACGTGAGATAAGGATGAGAGAGATTAACTAGGAAAGCAGTAAATAACAATTAACTAAATGATTAATCGAAGTGAATGCTGCAATGATGAAGTAATCTCGATCTTTATTATTGGTCATGTGCATGTCCAAGTACGTCACACTCGAATAAAGGTTCCGTACAATTACAATCACCACATTGCGAGCATACACGGAGAAGAAAAAGAGAGAGAAAGAAATAAAAACACTTAAACTGAAAACTAACTTACTAATGATCTAATCCTTCTGTCTACCTCTTATTTATAGATGAGGAGACAAGCCGCAATATCGCGTACGCGATATCGCGGTCGCCCAAATGACGACTCATCACACTCACATAGTCATTTACAACATGTTCGCTGTGTTCAACCTCAATAACCCCAACATAAAGATTAATGGTGTTTTGATCTTCCAAAGATTGATTTTGTTGATCCAAGGTTGTAAATACTTATTTGTAGAAGGGTTCTCGAGGTATAGTCATGTATTCAAATTTTTCTTTGATAGGGATTAATAGCTCTAAGAAATATGACCTAAAGAAGCCCCCAAACTTGGCTCCAAAAGTCCTGGATAGGAGCACACCATAGGTAGGGGACATATCAACTACTAGGATGTCTATGTAACATGTGAACATAGGGTATTGTTTAAGTTGCACTTTTACTCCTTTTAATGACCCTACTATAGGTACGTTGGACCCATCAAGTTGAATCACATTTTTTGTTTATGGTATCATTTGTGCTCCTAAATTATTACATACCTCAAGTGGCATGACACTAACAGTTGCTCTAGAATCCATCAAAAAATTGTGAACATTCTTTCCTAAAATAATCAGAGTTGTTAGGAAAGGAGGTTGCTCTTTCTTGCTCATCATGGAATTATTTACATTTTGTACTGATAATGTGTTAGGACTTTAAGTGAAGTAAACTTGCCTTTCAAGGGTTGGGCATTTTCCTTTATTGGTTTCCGATCTACGAACTATCTCTTGAACCACCTCTTTCATTTTGTTAAATTGTAAAAGGTCATACATTAAGATGTTAGATTTACTTTTCTTCAAATCTTCAACTTGATCATAAGTCTTATGTTCATCTTTAGCTTCTTGTTGAGGTGGAGTTCTTCTGAGTATAGAAGGTGGGTTTGATCATTGTGAAGCATTTTTTCAAATGACCTAGTTTGAGTATTTGTGTTACTTTGACTAGGAGCTCTTCTATTTGAAGGAGTGTAAGGATCATTCCTAGTTTGTTGATGTGTGTTGTTCATAATGTCACTAAGTCTACGGTAGCGAGCATTATGTGGATTAGGGTTTCTTACCATAACTTGTTCAAATGAAGGCACTTCCTCATTCTCAGTTTCATGGGGTACATTAAGGACCATAATAGGGGGTTTTCCGTTTTGTTGACCTTGGGTGTTGTTGCCATAAAATGCTAAAAATTGGGGACAAGTCTTCTCTAAATGTTGCCTAGTGTTATGAAGGCGACAATACTCATTATTGATTAATGTGCCAGGCTTCTCAAATTGTACATGACCCTTGTTGTTGTTTCACTTTAACTCAACTACTTCATTGGAAAGCTTTTGAAGTGATGTTAATATCTGGGTCATTTGATCTTGAGTTTGGGTTGTAGGTCCAACAGGGTTGGATATCCCATTTGGGTTTACAATTGATTGGATTAAGGCCTTTGATTGATCATCATTCAAACTAGTGTTAGATGGTAGGAATGAAGAAGATGTGGGACCTTGAAAATAATTGCTTGAGGGTTGAGTCATTTGAAGGGGAACAAGAGTTTGGAACATAGTATTGGCCATTGGGAAAGTTGGTAGAGGTATAGGGTTAGATTGCATGGGATTACTAATGTTCATCGCTTCGAATTGTGTTTGGATGTTGTTCATAAGGGTTATTTGTTCTAACTCCACGGCTTTAGCCATTGCTCCTTGTATTTCTATTATGTTTGAATAAGATTTGATGACATAGGCAAAGAATGGGTTGATGGTAGGGAGGTAAAAGTTGAGGATGGCATCGGGTTGTGGATACATCTCACTTGGCACATAGGCCAGCTAGTGAAGGAATCTTAGGTTTTAATCCCAGACATTTTCCGTAGGTAGCTTTCTTAAGCTTGTGAAATTACTTGATGCAATGGCAGAGCTAGTGAATTTGTCAAATTGAATCAAAAACTTATTTTTGAACTCCTGCCATGAGTTAATGAAGGCATTGGGGAGCATCAAGAACCATTGGGCTGCTTTGGTTTTGAATGTTGTCATAAACACTCTACATGCCACATCATTTTGAACAATGTTGTAAGTCCCTAGTAAGGTTTCGAAACATTATATGTGTTGGTAGGCATCACTAATAGGGTTTGTGGGATCAAAAAACAAATTTATATTTTGGAGTGATTTTGAGTTATCATGATAATTAGTGAAGTTGAATGGGTTGCTAACCAAGGGAGCTGGGGGTTGATTGGCTATCATCCTAGTCCGAGTTCTCCTAAGAATAAAATTTGGGAAACATGAAGCTCTTTATTTCCTTAATGTATAGTGACGTGTAGTTGGTTGACTAGGGGTAGAGGGGAGTTCACTCATAAAACAAAATTACTAAAAATAAATGTTAAAATAAAACTATAAAATATTGCAATAATATATTTAAAAAAAACACACTAAAATATGCTATTTAAAAAAATTCAAAAAAAAATAAATGTATAAAATTTCAATACATATAAAATTTAAAGGGCCAACAATAAAATGCAATGCAAAGTTGTAGGAAAATAAATTTAAAATTGCATAATTAAATAAAACCACCTTACCTATCCCAGGAATAAGGTAAGGACTGCCAAAACACAAATTCGAAAATGGGATGAGAAACGAGGGTTTTAAAAAAAATGATTAAAGAAAATGGGTGATGATACCCGAAAGTTTTTAAGAAACAAAATTTTAAGAACAAGAAATAAAGGGCTCAAAAATTCTTTTTAAAAATTTTTTAAGGTAATGGTTGAAAAAAAAATTTAAATAAAACAAGTTTGAAACAAGGAAAATGAAGTTTTAGTAAATAAAAACAAAATAGGGATTGGAAAAGGATAGAAAATAAATATTTCAGAAAATGGAAAATTAAAGGTTGGAGAAATGGAAAAGGGTGTTGATGCATAAATTTTGGCCACACCAACACTAGGAAAGAAAACTCATTTTAGGAGACTATTGCCTAAGGCGCCTTCCGTATGGGTACGGAAACCCAGGAATAGCTACATGGTTTTTTGCAAATAATAAACTAAAAAAAATATAGAATTTAAATTAAATGAGACGTAACTCAAAGGAGGCGACGATCTCTTTCTATTCTTCTTCAGCCAAAAAAACCAAAAATGATAGTTTCTCTTTCTTGGAAGGAGGATCTAGGGCCTCCATAGCAACTGGGGCAGAGCCTCTTCTCTTTTCTGGTCTATGTGATAAGCAGACGACTTCTTAGGACAAACGATATCTATCTTTCTAGTGGAGGTTGCTTCCTAGAGGCAACGGGTTTCCAACTTTCTTTCTTTTAGTTTAAGGGCTTCCAGCTAGTCTTCTGGGAGGGTCAAGATAGGAGCCAGAGGCTCAAAATTGGATCCTTAGGATCTTCACAGCAATAGCAAGAGGGTTTTCTCTCTCTTTTCTTGTCTACGACAACGCAAGCAGCACACAAGAGGGTTCTCTCTCTCTTTTCTTTTGTCTACAGTAGTGCAACCCACATGCAGGATGCAGACATACAATTTTCTTTGGGCCAAGTAGGCTTTGAGTGATCGCGGTTGCTACCCCATGTAGACTATAGTAGCCAGTCTCTCTTTTTCTCTTTTCTCCTCTTCCTCACTCCCTTTTCCTCCCTATGGCGATAGTGTTCCAAGTGGCGCATGTGGCTGGTGGAACAATGGGACCAAGAAAAATTTATTTCTTTAATTACTCATTGTATTCGAGACAATTATTTAATTTAAATTCTATATTTTCTTTTTTAGTTTATTATTTGCAAAAGGCCACATAGCCCTCTCCAGTTGAGATTATTCCCCATATGGGAGGTACCCTAAGCAATAGTCTCCTAAAATGAATTTTCTTTCTAATGTTGGTTCACCCTAGGCAGTAGTCTCCTAAAACAAATTTTCTTTCCAATGTTGGTTCGCCCTGGGCTATAGTCTCCTAAAACGAATTTTCTTTCTCGTGTTCGTACTAATACGACCAAAATTTATGCATCAACAATTTGCTCTATACAAAAAAAGATTAAATGCACAATTCAAAGAAGAATTTGTTGGATAATGGGTATGTGGACAAACCCATCCTCCTTGAGACAAGGAATCGCTGTATATTAAATGTGAGCCGGCCAAATCAAAGAAACAGTGTGTTCTGCTTTTGGCAGGTTGCATAATTGCTTGGTCTGCGCATTTGGTGCATTGCATACACTCTGTAACCGTAATCGGAAATGTAAAACAACATATAGGAAACACTGTTGATGAGTCGAGATGCCTTTGTCTTTATATGTGCAGACCCAATCAAATGACTATTGCAGAACGTGTCTCTGTGAAACAGCATGATCTGAAGCACTGTGGATGATGAGCTGGAACATAGCAAGTTCGATGCACGTATTGTGGACGATGCGGCCAAAATGTCAAATCAAGCTGTATGAACCGATTTCATTATATATAGTTGTCTACCTTGCCTCGTATAACCTCGTAACCTCATTAGTGTTACAGTACATTCACGTTCTGTAATGGAAGCACCAGTACGGGCAACGCTGTTTAGCCCAGCCATTATGGGCAGATCCAAATTACAGAGATCATTTGCTTCTCCGTCTTCTTCATTTCCATTTACATGTCTTAGCATTCACCTATCAATTCATTCTCTATGCTCGGCTTCGAATAGCATTTACATACCAACTCGACCTCAACTGTCCACTAAAAGTAATAAGAAAACGTACGGGAAAATTTGCATGGTGAGTTCGTTGAAAGTTTTCTAGTGCTTTGTCTGTAATTGTACTTTATTTCGCCTGTAGAACATTAACTAGTATATACTAAACCTTTCTTTCTTTCTTTTTTCTTTTTAAGGAATATGCAAAAATGGTCCGTTCAAAATTTTTGATCTGCGAATTAAGAAGATCGTTGAGCGAGCAATCATCATCATCCGCCAACAGCAATGCCGCGAAAGTTCTTTCTTTGACGGATAAGCTCTGCTGCTTCGGCATATCTCGCCACTTTCAACCAGAAATCCGTGGATATCTGGACTCCGTTTTCCGGTTCTCGGCACACACATTTTCTGAAACTCTTGCTGTTTCATTTCTCTTCCCTTCTTAAGATATGAAATATCCTTAATACTTTAGAAAAATGTTACTGTCATGCAATATACAGTGAGTGGAACCAGAGTGGAGGAATGATACGCGATGAAAACGACAACATTGATGTTCGAAGCACAGCATTGGCGTTTGAGCTTCTGCGGGTGCATGGATACCTTCACGTTTCTCCGAGTAATCAGCAAAGCATCGTTTTCGAATCTTTCCATTTCTTTACAGAAGCCATAGCTTTTCATGGAACTCACATTATTCGCTTGCTGCTGCAATAAGCAGGCGTTTTCGGCAAAGCAGAGTTCATACGCGAGCTCAACTTGAAAAGCGAGGAGGGGACGAGAACGGCTATGATTGTGTTAAAAGCCTCGGCCATTCAGTTCCCAGGAGAAACCATCCTCCAAAATATCCACAATTTTACAGCCGAACTCTTGAAATCGTGGATCTGTGGAACTGAAAATCAAGCAAGGCAACCACGTCTAACAGCGGAGGTTTGTTTTGAATTGGAGTAAAGCTACATGTTCAACTGTTCATTTTTTATGTAAATTAAATAATTAATGCATTTCACTTGGAACCTTCCACGTCTAAACCATTCTTGTCATACTGAAATCGCAGGTGAAGTACTGGCTGGAAAATCCCTGGCCTTGGACTCCTCCTAGATGGCAAGCACGACGTTTGATTGACGTGTACTCGTCTCAACCAATCCATGAGTAGGTTACTTTAGCGCTGTGAAATGTAAACAAAAGCAGTGGATGATTTTTTACCCCTTTTCCTTTGCTAACTATTCGCTAAAAGGGTGGGTTAGGAACTAGGATAGTTTTATTGAACATTAATTATTAAGATTTATTTTCTATGCATTATATAGATCCGATTCTTGGAAGCAGGACTCAGAAGATTCACTATTCAAAAAGTGTTTGGGTACATGAGTATATGCAAAGACCAGCACCGGTTCATATGTGGGGATGCAATCTAGAATATGATAAAATATTTAAATTATGTTTTTCTTTGCTTTCTTAAAATTTTAAATTTATTAAATATTATTTTTAATTTAATTTAATGAAAAGGATCCACTAAGAATCTAATGCACTTCTATTTATGCTCTTGCTTGGACACTGAATGTGGCAATTTTCCCTGACACATAGCTTATCTTACATTTCTCAATATGTTGGCATGGAAAGGGAAGTACCTTTCCTCCATGTTCATTCTCCTTAAATCACTTCTCTATCTCAAGATAGATCAGTTGTGGAAGGTTGACCAAAAATCTTCCACTTAGAGCATCACATAAACAAGTGAAGAAGCCTGTGACTACAACTAGGTACGATCTGTAGTGGCTTACATCAAGTTGCCAAAACATTTTTAAAAATGATTCAACTTATGAATCACTCCATATTTAAATGTGATCCTATATAAGTGATCAAATATGACTTAATTTGATTTTTTTGGCCAATTGGAGACTTATCTCTTGGAGAGAGAAAAATCCTTAAGACACTTATGAAAGTTCCATGATTAATTATGCATGCTTCTTGGGAAAATTGACATCTATGAAAAGTAGTTAATGTTGACTACTTTATGATCCATTGTATATTTCTTTTCTTCTTTTATTTTCTTAAAGTTTAATAAAATGCAAGTTCTTACCAAGATTTTTGGACTTCCATGTCAAATTTCAATCATAATTAACCTTATCGATATTATCTTGTTTCTAGGTTTTTAGAAAATATGAATTACTAAACTGCAAGTGTGATCAAGATAGATTTTATTAATTTGAAGACTCAAAGATCTATACGACAAGTATTATATTTATTTCATGAAAGTTAAAAATCCCTCCCAAAAAATGGCTAACAAACATGTAACAAGAAAAGACCTTATATATTTGTTATTGCAATATTATATTTTTGTCTCTACCATTCAATCTTGAAGGTAACTAAGAAATATATAATGCTCATCCTCGAGATATCTCCTAACCCACATAGCCCACATGTGTGTTCTCCTTTAGCAAGTTGCATCCATTTTCCACTTTTTATTTTATGATGTTGTAAACTCAAATGAACCTTGCTGATGAAACGCAGTATCACATTGAAAGTATAGTGAAATTGGTTACCTCTTATGCATTTCAAATAAAATTTGCTGGTCTTCTACATTTAATTATAACTTTATTAGAACTCACTGTCTTATTAACTTACCAATGTTCTTTAGATTATGTTATACCTCCTCCAATGAAATATTGAAAGTCTTCAACTAGTGTATTACATAGAAATACCATTTCTGATATTTTGTGTCTTCAAAAATGTTCCTATTTAATTTGTGTCAATTTTTTAGTATAAGCAATAAATTAGGTTCAACTTTTAGAGGAAGTAGATTGCACTAACAAAAAAATTTGGAAGATTGTGTTTGTATATGCATCTTTAATTCATCAAGTAAAAATATCATTTGTACTTTTTCAATAGTGTTTCAATTTTTAGTACTACAATCTAGTCCCTAAACTGTGTATCCATATAATGGAGTGGGATAAAATGACTATTTGAAAAGATTTGTTTTCTAACCTTAAAAGCTAGAACTTCTAAAACCTTGCATGATTTTTTAATTGCATAGAAAGTTTTTATTTTTCAAGTTATTTTCTCCTTAATGCATTTATCCTATCTATAAGTATTGGACAATCTGTACATTTTGGTCATCAAATTCTCTACTCAGAAATTATCATTTTACTTTTCTTTATATCAACTTACAATCTAAGAGATGCAAAATTTTTTAAAATTTGAAACATTTTAAACATAATTCATGAGACAGGACCCATTCAGTTTTGGGCCTTTTTTCTAATTTCCTACAGTAAATTATTTATAATCCAGGACTGCAATCAACGTGGAGACAAAAATATTGGAATTAGCCCAGCTAGATTTCAACTTGACTCAGGCCACCCATGGTGAGGAGCTCCGAGACTTATGCAGGTAAACGCCATCTTAATCTCCATGTCCAGTATCCTATGGTTTTTAAAACTGCCTTGACACTTACCTTAGTAAGTATGAGTAGGTGGTGGGAGGGGTCTCACGTGGCAGATTTCAATATTCTCAGACATAGACACGTAGAATCCTATTTGCACATGGCCATGACATTATTTGAACCAGAGTACCCAAAGGCAAGGATTGCACTTGCCATGGCTGCCACGGTTTTGTTTGTGCTGGACGACGTGTATGACAGACGTGGAACGCTGCCTCAGCTCAGGCTTGTCACCAAAGCTTTCAGACAGTGGGCGTGGGATTTAGACAAGCAACAGGACAATTCTGTATCTCTTCCCAAAGAGATTAGAATTTGTTTAGAATTTGCAATGGAAACCTTGGAGCAACTATTCTCCTGGTGCAGTCGGAAGCAAAATTTCGACGTAAGAAGGCACTTGAAAACAATGGTAAGAAACATATTGTTAGTTATCGCCTTCTTTGTTCCTAGACTAAAAAATCTAGGGATGATGTTAATGTTTTTCCTTGTTACTTCTGTTTTCTTCCCGCACTCCAATGCTTGTTAAACCATATAGAATAGGTTTATACTATACCAGAAAAAAAAGCTAAAAACCGGTTTAATTAAGACTCCAAAAGCTATGATCAAGTACTCCCAGGGGTGACCCCAGATGAATAAATTAAAATTAACAAATTTTTTAATTATAATTTCTATAGTGGTTTAGGTGTTCCATGTCTAACTCATAAGTCTGAGCTGTAATGTTGAATAATACAAATTCAAGGTTCAGATCTACAATATGGATGATTTTTTGTGTAGTTCTAAGCTAATATTATCATCCACTTTAATGAACATGCGGCACTGACTTGAGAATACAAGTCATAGGCTTTAACTAGCAAATCATATACCTTTGTAAATATTTCTTTTTGCATAGAGAGAACTGAGTCCATAAACTTCTTTAGTTAAGGGCAGGTGAGACCTAAACTTCTTGACCCTAGAACATATATCCAACATGATATTTTAATAGAACTTAGGTATTAAGTAAAGTTAGCAACCAAACCAACCTATTAGCTCATAATAGTTGTCAAACATTAAACTAGGCCATTTTTCATTGGCTTAACTAGCTAATTGTTTAGTTTTCTTAGAGAACAATAATATTAGTAATCACATAAAATTTATCTAGAAGATAATATCCCTAGTAATCACAAAAAAATGTAAGTGAAATCCATCAAAAGTATGTTCTATTTGATTTGAAAGCTCCAAGTCATGGGTTCAATTTTGGTGAGCAATGCTAAGTTATAAAGTTCCAATTGGAATATATATCTTGGACTGTACTTGTATTACAATTATTTCGGGGATCATTTCACCTATATCTAGACTTTTGAAGGATCATGAAAATTTAAAATTTTTGCTTTTAATTTTTAATCCAATGGATAAATATGAATCTAACTATATAGCAAGTTTAATAGTTGGAGTTCTCTTTGATACTTCTAAGTACTAACTAAAAATGCATTATTTGTGAAGAGGGTTAGGTCCTCAAATAAATAGTGTAAGTATAGAAAAAGATTCGATGCTAAAATTCACTTATTTACATATTTGCATTGGATTTATAAAGGTATAAAAGATACTTAAAATTTTGCTAAACTGTTTCATATGATTTTACAAGTTAAATTTGACACATCAAGTTCTATGATATCCTTAATGCTAACTTCATGCTACAAGAGAGTGACTTAGATTAAAAAAAATCTAACAATGAGGTGTTAGTTTAGGGATAACAATGAGGTGTTAGTCTAGGGATAAAACTTTTAATTTGAAAGCTCTAAGCTATATAAGTACCAAGAAATGCTGAGTTATAAAGTTCTAACTCCTGAATTACAATTATTTCAAGTCAATACCCTATATTAAAAAGTCCAATAAAACCCTAGAAGTAGGGATGTAATGTAATATACGTTCTTTAGAATAATTTTTATATGATTTTCANTGCCCAATTGCTTCCTCTGGTCGTAAGGCAGGCCTCTCTTTCATCAAGCACGTCACTACCGACACAGCCTCTGAATAGTTTGCACAGTCCCAGTCCTTCCGCGCAGAATCCTCCATTCATAAGTCACTACTAAGTTAGTAAAATCGGATACAAGAGAAAGAATTCCAGGTCAGTAACACATCCGAAGTCCAAACAAAATGCTTCTTATATTGTCTGATCCTCTTGCCCTGCTGCCTAAAGCTTATTGAATGAGTTGTTTGTAAAGCGTATGACGCCATTTAATGTGAGAGGTTTCAATCCCATACATAGTTAGTTAGGGTCTCGATCTCCACTAAATACAAGTTTGAGTTTAGTGAATATGGATCACCTGGTCTATGTTGTGGTCCATTTGGGAACCATAGAGGTCGTTGAGAATGCGGACGGTTGCAGCGCAAGTTTGTTCAAACGTCCAAACTTTGGAGGAGGTGAAGACGTCGCTAGNGCCTTACGACCAGAGGAAGCAATTGGGCAGCTCAAAGAAATGGCGGACGAGCTCAGCCGCCAAGTCACGTTTCTTTATCTGCAAACAGATCATGGAGAAGGTATTTGGGAGAAAGGGCACAGGATGAGACTGGCGTGGGAAATAACAAGGACGCTACAGTTTTTCTACAGAAGAATCAGAACAGATGGGTTGAAGCATATCATGCGTCTGATTCTATCGCAACCCGTTGACGAAGATTCAAGTCACAGAACTACTGAATTTGTCATCAAATAAGTTTCTTTAATCATTGTCTGCAACAAATAAGGCCCTCTCCTCATCCGTTCCATGCTGGTCTTGTATGTCTTATCTTTAATCATTCTCTGCAACTATGCATCAAAAGAATCCGATTGTGGAAGCCAGGAATCGTGATTCTGAATGTAAATCCAAAATATTGTTAATGTTTAAAAATTGCAAAGAAGATTGCAATATCACCATTAAACTGAAGCAATAAATTTTGCAAAGGTATGGAGGGCATCGAATTCATTTCCTTACTCAAAAGCCATAATCTGGCCAAACATATAATTTCTGCAACAACCAAAATGACAGCAATAAAATGAAACCCTTTTGTTACTCAATCCAATCTTTCCAAGAATAAAATTAAGCATCAAGCTTCAACCAAATCATGTCTGCTAATACTTTTGTTCAACCATGACGTATGAGTAGCACCGTAGGACCATGTTGAAGACGACCACATTATAAGAAGACACAACTTCACTAAACTAAACTAGGCACAACCCAGTAACTCACCTCACGTACGATGATAGAAAACCTTTCAAACACTGGGGAATGGACACTAGTCAAAGGGAAAGTAAAAACAGAAAACAGAGCACCATGAGCTTGCATATGGCCATTGGCCATGTGCTGGTGGGCTTCGGTGGTGGATCCTAGGCAGATTTTAAAAAAAGTTGAACAAGCATTCATCCGTCATCATGTTCATGACTCATGACCCATGACAATGACCCTGTTTTGCTTTTTCTTTTATGAGGCCCCTGTTTTGCTTTTTCTTTTTTCAGGCCAGATGAGAAAAAGAGCAAGAACCAGCAATGACCAATAAACACGCGTGAATGTGAATCATGGCGGAACCTTTGACGCTGCCAAGGGGAGGCCAATCCATTCAAATGCAATGTTTACCTCGCACGCCCCGTCCCAATCATGATTTCCGTATGAGCCAAACATGGAGAGCCTCCCGTGATTTCTGTGTTTGTTTATTCATTCGTACTCCCTTTGTTTTCTGTGGTCTGTGTTATGCTGATGCCATGAATCTTGATTGCTTGCGGGCCACTTAACAATGAAGTTTCTAATAAGATTCGAGCAGGAGAAGCCAGGTAAGATTTTAATGCACAATGCAGACATCGAGAACAAGGCAAGAATAATACCAGGCAAGGCAAGGCAAGTGGACCATTTCAATGTATACATACAGATCCAGAATAATACGAACAGTGTTGGAGCTAGATCTTTGATATCAAAATTTTTCCAAGTATTGGATCTCCAGGATCAAAATTCTTCCAAGTGTCAAAGCTAGAACTCTAACATCAACATTTTTCTAAGTGTTGGAGCTAAAACTTCAATGTCAAGTGTGATTGACATAGCATCAAAATTTTTCAAAGGGTGATTGACATAAGAGATCAAAGAAACCGATGTTAAAAGTCAAAAGTTAGAATCAACATCAAAAGCAAGATATGTTAAAACTAAAAGACTGCACTTACTATTTTCGAACTCAATGACAAGTTACATTTCACTCCAAGTTTAGTTTTAGCAATCCTAATACAAGCTTAAAATACAAGTTTAAGGTTGAATTATTTGAGATTTAAGAGCATTGGTTAAATTTCAAGAGATCAAGAGCACGAGTGCCTACTACCACTAAAACACCCACATGCTTCTCAACTATCTTCAACACCTTTGACACCTTCTATGTCATTTACAGAAAGAATTTTCAGGCTTCTACGTCATTTTCTAAAGTTAGAATTTTTTCAACTCCTACATTAGTAATAGGAATCTTGGCTGAAATATCCCTGTTTTGGCCTGGAATGAACTCTAAATTATGTTAACAACTTCTCCATCCCTCATCTAACCCTTTAGAAATTTTTGTTTACCCTTTAAATTTGTATTTTTCTCAAGCTCTCGCTCTTTTTATCAATTCTATCTTTCTATCTCTCTTAATTTTTTTTCTTTTTCTCTTATTGATTTGTAGTTTGGCCCTCCATAGGAAGCAAACGCTCTACTTTTTAAATTTTTTAATCAATATAGCATCTAGATTCTTCCTTCATATCAATGCAATCTCTCTATTTTATGCTTACTTACACACATTCTATTCTTAGATTTTTATCTCCCACATAACGTTGTTTCAATCTCTCATGTTTTATTCCATACATAGTCAAATTTTCAATGTTTTCTAGTTAGTCATTTTAAAATGTAAAAATTTCATCATTTTGAGAGGAAACCAAAATCCTTTTGCTCATGTCAAAATTTTCTCACATCAAAACTTCTTTCATGTCAAAACTTACATCAAAACTTTGCTCATGAAAAAGCTACATTGTTTTAATATGGAATGTTCTTTATCTATACTTTACACTTCATTTTTATTTCAATGTTTTCAGCCTAATCTACACATAGTTTATTTTCCAATAATCCATACATAGTCATTTTTCTAGCAATTTTTTACTTTGTCATTTTAACATTAAAAAGAAATTCACTTTTTCATTATTCTTTATCATTCCTAGTTTGGGTGTTGTAGGTTAAGTCCAAGTTTGATTAGAGGTCTTGTGCCCCTTTGTTTCATTATCATTAATTTATCAAGGGTTATATCAATCCAAAGACCATTTATAGCCATGCACCAAGTATTTCAACACTTAGTTCATTGAAGTGTCCTTGTAGAAATAAAAACAACATTTCTACATAAACATTTTTGGCACTAAAACAAGGATCAATAAGATTTCTAGTGTATTAAACTTAAGTGCCTAGCAATTTATAAATCCTTTCCAACACTTAGAATTTTTCTCTCTTTGAGTATTTTTACTTAGTTTTATTTCCTATTCCTATTTGCCCTTTATCCTTATTTTTTTTCTAAGTTTGTGTAGGATACTCTTTTTGGCACCATGACAGGGCAAGAATTGAACTCCTCCCAAGGCTCTCAGATCTGTAAGCTCATGGAAATGCTGAAAGCTCAAGTACTTACGACACCCATGATGCAACATGACTACAAGGTCACATGTGCAAAAAGGAAACTAAGCATCACACTACTTGAAAACAAGCTAAGAAGGATGGATGGATATGAGGTAGCCAATGGTTTAGAACCTTTCTTACCTAACTCAAACCAACCCATTGAGATCACCAAATCTGAATAAGCCACATTGGTATAATATTTGCTTGCTAAAGACAAAATACAAATCATGGCAAGTGATATTAGGGAAGATCTCATTAGAAACCCCAACATCAATGTTAGTAGTCAAAATTTCCAATTCCACGATGAACAAAATAAGCAAAGTGGAGAAATCAGTGTTCACAATGGTAATGAGGAAAAGCCTCCTCATGTTATTCTTCTTGCATATTCTTTTCATCCATCAAAAACCCCCATCACATAGCATGTGAACCTCATCAGCTCCTCAAACCCTTTTTCAGTGTCTAAACCATAAAATAGTTCTATTTCACTGCCCATTTTAATTAACCCTAATATCATAATTCCACTAGCAACTAGTATACCATCCACATATAATCTCTTTCCAAATACTAGTTCTATCAATCTGTTATCCCATCTTTCAAATCCTAATTTAATTTTAAACCCTTTCCAACAAATATAATATATGCCACAAACTTAATTAGCAAAAGTGTCACTACCATTTGTTCTACCTGTGTAGCATGTGTCCCAGTATAGCACACCTCAAATTTCCATGTCAATCATTATATCACCATAGCCATTTTTATTCTCATACAATCCCATTTTGGACAATCTTACAGTTTCACCAATTCCTAGTATTGCACTTGAATTAATGCTCTTGCTACAAGACCTTGCAACTAGGCTTTAGGAAAATAAAGTTCAAATGTGAAAAGCCACACCACTGCATGGGGATACTTGAGTCATCTCTATCACATACCTTCTTATCAATCCCATTGGTCCTTTGATTTCCCTGCTCAAGTTTCCAAAGGCCTTTCATTACTAAATTTTACTAAGTATTATGAAGACTCTAATCCTACAAACCATGTTATTACCTTTACAATGAATGCATGTTGCTTACCTATTATCCCCACACCATTCTTAGAAGCTTTATCAACTTCTTAACTAGTAAAGTACTTGAATGGTGTAGCTCACTCCCCCACGAATCTATCACCTCCTTAGAGAAACTCTTCACTACCTTCATGGAGAGGTTTAAGTACAATGTCACTAAGCATGGTACTTTGCAAAAGCTTGTAGCAATCAAACATACCCACAATAAATATATCTTCAAGTTCATCTCTAGGTGGACATTAGTGACCATGGAGTAAGTTTCAAAACAAACAAAAGCATGATTTAAAAAGCTTCAAAACTTGGCCATTAATCCTTCCCAACAGTGGAAGGAGATCCACCTATTCCTAAGAGGGACAATCCTAATAATTTTTGCTACTATCATGAGGCACCAAGTCATGAGACTGAGGATTGTAACATCCTTAAAGATGATGTTTAGGTATTGGTAGAAAAAGAAGCAATTATGTTTAATACTCTCATCAAATCCAATAACTAAAGCATGCAAATTTATTAGGATCTTTGAATTCCCATTCATGAATAATTTCAACCTTCCATCTTGAATCCAAAGAAAATCTCCCACAAGTTCCCTTTGTTATCCAAATTGATTCCTCCTATTACTAGTCTTCCTCATCCTCTCATTTTACTTCACCAAGGCTTAAGAGGCCTTTTGTAATTAATCTTCCTTGAAATGATGCCAACACCCCTCCTCCCCAAAATGTATGAAGGGATCCATTAGTCATTGATATGACTCCTTACTAGGATGAATTTCCTCTGTTATCTCAACATACTTTCTCTTTTCATCTGTCTCAACCAAGGAACTGCCTAGTCATCCTGTTTATTAACCTCCTATCTTTCCCTACACTATACATCCACCATATTATCATGTCTTTTCATTTAAGTCACAAGAGGCTCCCTTGCTTCCTACCCCTACTTTATTTGTTAGAATTCTCCCAAGGGCTTAAAAGGAGACAACAACTAAAGTAAAGGGGAAAGAGAAGGAACTAGCTAGCAAGCCAAATAAAACGAAAGTTTCAATCCAAGGTGCCTCAAATGTAAATCCTCTTACTTCCATTATCATCTCAACTCCACCAACCACATATGATGTTCTTTCCCCTACACTAGCTTCCAAAAATCTAACTTTTTAAAATATGATTGTTCCCCAAATTACTAATGTCATGAAGTCAAAATGGAAAAACCTTTTCCTCTTTAACCTCATTTCCACTTTAAAGAAACATTTTTTTGGCATTAGAGGAGGTGCTAAAGTTCATCATGATACCTTTGGACATTAAGCCCCATGTTCATGCAATCTCATGGATGCTCAATCCTCCACGTTATGAATCTAACTATCTATTCTTTAATGGAGAGAACATCAAAACACATCTTGTGATGGGTGTCATGTGCTAGGTTCCAATTTACATTACCATACAAATCAGAGACAACATGTCGCTACCATTAGTGCATGTGAATGATGCAACTAGAACCAATGTCATATCATGGATAGTCATTGAGCATCTCAACCTTGAAAAATAGGTTACGTACTCTAACTACAACTTCTTTCTAGTTACATTTAGTGATGTTAGAGTAGAAATCCTAGGAACAATATAATTATTCTTTTTAATGAAAATTATGATTATGTTTTAAGCTATATTCACTATTCAAGGATGACCTTGGTTAACATATCATTGTGCTATTTCATCATCCTTACATCAAGAAATATACTTCCTTTGTAAAGATAGAGAAATAGGCTTATGTGCTAATCCCAAGTTCCCATCTATTTCACAATTAGATATATTGGAAGAGACTAGTTTAGGATCTCAACATACTCTTGTGGGTCAAGCATCCTCAAAAAAAGAAGATAATGAGTTTGACATGATCATTCCTTGGTCATTTAGCACCTACGAATTTATGGATCTAGGATTTGGTGAGTTAGACACTATTTAATCCATCAAGAGCATGAAGGTTCCTCCTAGCTATAATGATAGAAAATATATCACTAATTCATCGCATTCTTAAATATTTCCTCTCCTTTTGTTGTTTTATCTTTGTTTATCTTTTATGTTTGTGTGTTTTTCTTAGTACAAAATTAGTTTTAGCCTCATTACATTATTTTAATTATTTCAATTTCTATTTTAAATCATGGCTACTTATTTAGCACAATCTTCACTATCACCTTGCTCTAGTATTTACTCTTCTTTCTATCACATTTTATCACATGTTTCATTTAGTGTTTGCTCAATTTTTGCCTTTAAAAAAACTAGAAGGTTGCAAATGTAGAAAATTAAAAATCCCACAAACATAGAAAACCATAAAACATAAATACATAAAATACAAAATCCATAAACAATAATCCCTTATACCATAATTCTTAATTCCCATGAAAATATTCATGCAAGGACATGTCAATGTAGATCTATCACATTTAGCAAAAATGCAGAGACTAAAGTATAGCTAATGATCCTAATATTTTCTCCTCTTAATCTCATGCTTCACATTAAGAAAATTTCTCACACTCAACTTTCAATATTCCATGCCTTAAAAAAAATTTTGACTCTGATTTTGCTTTGAAAACTTAAAAACCATTTCTAACTCCTCCACCTTGGTTCCATGCCATAGAAAATTCTCTAACTTTCCCACCCTTAGAAAACTTTTCCCTTACCCTACCATGAAAATTTTTCAACCTATTTTTCCATTATTCAAACTTAAAAAATTTTCCCATGATCTCATTCTTTCAATATGTAAATTTGTTATTCCTCTCTTCTCTGTCTTAAAAAATTTCCTAACTCTTCTATCTTTTTCACTATTAAAAAATTTTCTATCTCTCGTCTTCTTACTTAGACAAATTTTTCATCCTTTCCCAAAACTTAGAATCCTTTCTTTTAAATAATTTTAATATTTTTCTCTAACTCTTCTTGTTTTATGCAAGAAAACTCGAAATCTTTTCTAATTCCTTCTCTCATTTTAATTTCACTTGCATGTAACTATTTCTTTCTCTCTCATGATTTATAGTCCATGGATCCTAGGTTACTTCACTATTTGCGTGAACCACTCACCTTGGATGAGACTCATTGTCAAATCTCTTAGTCTTCAATGAGGATTTGATCAGTTTTTCATTCCTTGACCCCTTAGATTCTATCATCTTAACCTTCAATACTACTAAGAAAGACTTAATACCTTAAATTAACCTTCCCTTCTTGGATCACAAACTTGTTTTGACTAATGATCAATTACAATAGCTCACTATAAAAAATCATTGAAATAAGGAAAAGACCTTACAACTAGAGGAAAACATGCCGAAACATATTGAAATATCTAGTCTAGAAACACTTAGAAAAAAATTATCACCTTTGTAGGGAGATATGATAACATGCCTGGTTTGGGTATCATTCTCATCCAACATAACATCATAGTTGAGGAAGGATCTAAACTTGTCAAGTAAAAAGTCCAAAAAATCAAGCTTGATGTGGCCTTAGCCATAAAAGATAAGATGACCAAACTCTACAATGTTAGATTTATATGTTTTGTAGATTACTTTGATTGGGTATCTAACATGGTGATCATTCCTAAGAAAAACAAAGCTATTAGGATACGCATCAATTTTTGTAACCTCAACAAAGTAACATTGAAAGATGATTTTCTGCTATCCAACATTAATCAACTTATAAACACAATGTCAAGTCACACTTACTTAGTTTCATAAATAGTTTTTCGAGCTACAACCAAATTCAAATAAATTTTAAGCATCAATGCTTCACAACTTTTATGACTCCATGGAGGATATTTTGTTATACAAAAATGCCTTTCATGCTTAAGAATGCTGACATAACATACCAATGGACCATGACCTTCATCTTTAGTAACATGATGTTTAAAACTAAAAACGATTATGTGGATGATTTAACAATCAAATCTATCATCGTAACCAATCACCCCACTAACTTAGTACTAGTTTTGGCTCATTGCAATAAGTATAACCTCTACTTAAGTCCCAAGAAGTGAACTTTTATCATGGAAATAGGTAATATGTTAGGATTTTTAGTTTTAGCTAATGGTATAGTAGTATATCCTGACAAATTCAAAGAAATCATGAACCTCCCACTACCTAAGTATCTTAAGGACATGCATATTTTTCAAGGTAGACTCCAATTCATCTCTTATTTCATATGTAATCTAACTAATCACTTTCATTCCCTTTCTCATGTTCTCAAGAAATCTACAACTTTCAAATGGGACTCAAAATGTCAAGAGGCTTAGCATATCCTTACCAACCTTTCTAATGAGTGG
>MNCI01026334.1:460277-470496 GCA_015680685.1 Gnetum montanum | reverse complement strand
AGTTTCTTATAAACATGAACAAAAACAACGTCATCCCCACAAACGAATGCATAACTTACAAGATGACAATGAACCCCCATTGGCCACTACAAGCCTAACGCAAATACAAGAGGTCATTTGAATCTCACGTAGGCATTGTAAAGAGAGCCGACTACCCAAGCTCGATTTAAATAACTTTCCCAAATTTTAGGAGGCTATGACTTAGATTCGCATGAACATTTATTAGCCTTCTACAATGCCTACACATGGAATAACATTGATAATGGTTGGCAAAAACTTAAGCTCTTTCCCATAACACTCGTTGACCAAGCAAAAGTATGGTATAGATTGTTAAAACCAAATTCAATATGACACTGGTCAACAATGGTAGAAGTTTTTAAGAAAAAATATCAAACCTACGCAAGAGTGTCAACCTTGAGGAAACAAATCCAATGATGGAAACAAGCACAACATGAACCCTTGGACAAGGCCTTAGAAAGATACTATGCATTGTTGAACAACTATCCAGGCCATGGGTTTTTCGAGGAAAGGCTAATGTGCCATATTATTGATGGGCTACATAATGAAATAAGAGAGACCTTAGGAATGTATGCCCAAGGTCAACTATATGAACTACGAACCCATCAAATCCAAGATCTTATTAAGCGGGTAGCAAAAGAAGAAGGAGAATTAGCTAGATGGGAGAGTGTTGAAAAACATCAACGGGATCAAAATTTCAACTTAACAAAGGTCCATGATCATAACAAGGAGAAATCAACAAATCTCAAGGTGGAAACATCATCTTTGCCAATACAACAATCGTTAGAAGAAGTTGAGGCAAAGATCAATAAGATGTTGGAATGGATGTATCAAAAGTGTGGAGAATACATCAACACCATTGGAGATAGAGTTTTGACAACCCAAGAAGCAAGAAAAAATAGTAGACATTCAGAAAAAAAGAATAAAAGGAATAAGCGCTCAACTACCAATTCTATGTATTAATGCAACCTATGCCTGTACGATCACCCCAAGGGTCAATGCCCAATATTGTTACATTTACATGAGCATTGGGGAAACACATTACATCCAGATTTTGTACAAAGATACTGTGTTCAATCATAGTGGCAACAATCCCAGTCATGGGGGAAACCACCCTTAGACTAGAGGCACCCTTCATATTTTCTGAACTTGAATGCTTATCACGTTGAACACCCTGTTTCTTCAACTAGGCCAACATACTCTATCTTACCACAATACCATTATCTACAATACTATCAGCCCATACCTCCAACACAACCACCACCTTATGCACCTTATATTCCTCCTAACTTTCAACATTCTCATCCTTTCCCTCCTTATACATCACCACCAACTGCCTCTTTCGTACCTACACCACTGCAACCCACGAACAACACTTGTGCTACTGCTACTAACAGCAGTGAAGAGCCTCCTCAACATCAAAAGCATCCTTTCTTTAAACACGGCCGTAGGAAGGGACAACAAAATTCTGAGGCCACTGCACCTTCCAACCCAGCACAAGTCCAACCTTGTGGTGCACCCTTACCTTTGAACCCAATGCCACATGTAACTTCATCAGGGCCACCAACTAACGCTCCAACAACCATAAGGCCCAATGAACACAACCATGGGAGGCATCATCCTAATCCTTGCATACCATCTAACGGTCCTAAATATCATAGTGGGTCAACTCGTTATCCGGGAACTACATCGTATAAAGTGCCCCACTATGTTTATTATAATCAAGTGTGTGAACCCCAATGGGGTAACTATGGACTAGTTCCAATATTTCCAACATGCAAGGACCCTTATCTTTCATTTATTAATCCTTGCCATACTCAACTGATTAGTTATGGGGGATATCCCCCATTCTAATAACAAGAATGATTAATAAATATTTTTCATTTTCTTTGATTTTACAACTTTTTGTTTTCTAGTTTTTCATTTTTTCAACTTTTTGTTTTATCTTTTTATGTTTTTGTGTTTTTGTCTTTTTACGTTTTTGTAAGTAATCTCATCTATGAATAAAACACTCATGTGGATCATTGGTTGAGGTGTGTTTTATGTTATTAATTCATGAGTGATCAATTATTTGGAATAGTGAGCCCACTACACCCACTCATCCACTATAAATAAGAGGTTATTTTCGAGGGTACAGTGATATTCCTGAAATTTCTAAACTTAAAATTAATTTTTTTTATTGTACCCAAAATGAAGAAGGATGGACCAAGAGGGAATGATTAGGGTGTGACATCAAGGGAACTTGTGGATTCTCTTTGGTGATGTCTGTGGGAGTTATCATGCAATATGGTTATACTAAGATCCTTGTAGATCTAATGAAAAATGGGAGTAAGAGTAATCAAAATGGCACTCAAAAATCAAACACTGTTCTAGGGGATCCCACTGGAAAGACATTCACCCATGCCTGAAGGTTGGTGATTTCTTTGGATTCAGTAAAAGTTAAAAAAAAGGAAAAGAAAGAGAAAAGAAAAACAAACTGCCACAAAACAAAAGTTACTCCTCCCTAGCATAAAACGCCAAGTGATCGGATGCCTTGTTGTTATGGTACTCTCATAGTTGCTTATCATGGGATGAAACAATGCGATGTCACTGATTAGAAGGATGGACTTGGTCCTGATCTTGGAACAACGGATCAATGACACCTTAATCATGCTTTTCACATAGGATTCATTATGCCCTAGGTCAGTTACCTCATGTCACAATCTCTACGATCCCTTTCTATACTTCACCTCATCTCATTGTTCGTGTAATTGTAGCTCGTGTCTGGTGTAGCATAGAATTTTCATCTCATTCCGGTGATATTTACATGCGTGTGTTTTGTGGAGTTAGTGCAGATTACATTTAACCCTTCTAGTGCCCATGGACACTTTAAGTCTGGTTACACAAGGGCATAATAGGTTGAAACCTGCTTTGGGGAGGACCCACTTGTGTAATTTTGCATAATCTTCACTAATTCTCTAGCTCAAACACCCAATTTCTTACCCTCGCTTAATTTTTCAGAATTTTCTTTCCCTATTATTATCCCTCTATAATTCCTACGTTCCAATGTACCATTACATTCCCTTTTCTTCATAACCGCCAAGTTTTTAATTGCTAAATTCACATCATTATCATTAAGAGTGCCTCTCGAATCAATGAAATTACCCTAGGATATCTTAATACTTGTTAATGTCCTTAATTTTTAACATTAATTTCAAGAAAAATCATTAAAAATTCAATATTTTCATGTGTCTCATATTAGTAGGGACAAGATATTGCGTACGCGATGCATCGTACGCAATATCGCATCCTATTTTCCGATAAATAGGAAACCCCCACCACAACATTTAGCATCATTTTTCCATTTACACGGGGGGAGTTTTTGAAATTTTTCTCTACGGCCTATGATTGCGTGACCCTTGCCTTTTCACTCATATCTTGCTCACTCGTGCTCCGATTTTATTTCCGTTTGAACCTGCTTGAACCCGGAGTGTTCAGTTTAGTCGTGGGGGAGAGACACTTACCAAAAAGTGCCTAAATTTTTTGAAATTTAGCATCACCCAAAGGACATCAGTTAGGGTAATTAACTTAACACTTAGAATAATTATGCCAAAAATCATATGACCTTAAGTATACTGAGAGATTAAACATGGAAACCACCTAAGTCATAGGACTCATCATTACAAATTTTTGGGCATGATCACATGTTATAACATAAGATCTTTAATTAAGGCAAGCAGTAAGGTATAACTTGACTTTTAAAATAACCTTACTAACGTTTGGCCCGTGTGATTGCAAATGGCCCCAAAACGTGCACAGCAAGAGGGTCCTGTTCAAGATGGAGCGAAACAACCTCGAAGAGGTGGAAGACAGGTCCCTGCTGGACAACATGCAGAACATGAGGTGCAATCATTCAGTATCCATCAAGAAGAACCTCCTACTAGATGGTCTGGGCAAGCAAAAAGAGGAGCTATTGCTGCGCCTGAACTGGCACAACAATTCACGTTGCCCCCGGAGCGTGTTCAGGCTATCCATGAGAAGTCCACCTTCACTGCTGTGATTATGAAGCTAAACTTCGAATCTTTTGCAGAGTTCGCTCCTGAGGCTGTTAGGGATCACCTCAAGGAGTCTCCGATATGGCATGTCCTCTTTGAATGCAATGCCTGGTACTTAGGTGAAACGTACTAGTTCTGGCATAATAAGGAGCAAGGCACCACGGTTAACATTTGTGGTGTGATAGTAGACTTTTCTGTGTACGTGATTTCGAAAGTGTTAAACCTTCCGAATTTAGGCCCCCATGTTGCTCGATTATCTACCCGATTGGACCTTGATGTGCGAAAGGATTGGTTAGAGAAGGCTTATGGCAGAGATAAAAATTTTGGAGAATTGACGATGGAAGAGAGAGTTTATTTCAAAATTGGAACCTATCACCTCTTCCCCACAAAAGATTTGAAAAGAATATCGACGTATGTGGCTAGGGCATGTGCAGTGTTGATGGGAAAGGTTAACACTAACCTTCCCCATCTATATTTGATAGAGATCCTAAGGCGATTTGAAGAACGGAAGTCAGGGAAGATGGCACTACCTTTTCCCTGCCTTATCAGAAAACTGTGCCGACGGGCTAGTTTTTAGGGATACACAAATGACGTCCTCCAAAAGGCCCAAAATGCTTCTTATGCTGAGTTATTAAAGGCGCCAGCTCCAAGAAAGAGCACTAGCGAAGAGCTGAGACCAGATGAAGAAGAAGAACAGATGACTGGACCACCTGCAACTCAACTTGCAGGACCTAGTCAACCTCCAACCACAGGCCCCAGCCAACAACAAGAAGCAGGGCCTGGCATAGGCTAGGATCAGTCGTCGCCACTGCAAGACTACAGACCATCGATGAGCCATCTTAGGGCCATCTCTAAGATAGTTAGTTGGGGAATTCGTGATGACGCAAACCTCTTCCACGTCATCGGTGATGTTGACCAACCTACTATTTCATTAGATCACACAAGGGACAAATTATCAATTCAAACAGGAGGAGGGGAAAGTATATGGTCACAACAGATCTTAGGAAACACAACATCTTTTCAAGTGCAGTTAGAGACTAGTGAAGGGGCCACTGTGGTGGTTATGCAACACCAAGATGCCGCGGGAGCTACTGAAGTGGTTGCTGACCATATCAAAGAATCCTTTAACGTACCTGTTGTGCCACCAGTAGATCTTTCAGGAGCACGGCATGATCAAACTCTTGCTGGAACCTCAATGACTCCTGCGGAACATGAGGATGTGCTAGATCGATTGCTACAAATAGGACAAGTTCTGACGTCCTTATTTGACATCCCCCAGGATGTAACAACAATTCAATCAGACCTCATTTCCACAAACGGGAAGCTGGTCATATCTAAAGTAAGGGTCGAGCATGTTGAAGCTGAAGTGCAGAAACTACAAGAGCAGCTCATAGCCTTACAAGCAGCATAGTGGGATCCTCTACAATTTGTTCCTGCAAACCAACTGGAAAATTTCAGAACAAAGCAATTAACAAAGCTAATTGCAGAAAATAAGAAGGTGGCAGAAGAAAAGGAGACGACCATTTGGGATGCCTCCATAGCAAGGGTGCAAACTCATGCGCATATTAAGGCACTCAAGACCTTAGAAGAAGAGAATAAGTAGTTGGTTGAAAATAACCTTCGGTTGACTTTTATGGAGAAACAAAAGAATGTTCTTGATGAACACTTTCATCAATTACAAGAATAGTTCATTCGGGTCAACCGAGATGTAAGTCATTTAGCCAGAGAAAATCGAACCCTCTCAATGGAGGAGGTACATGTTATTCACCAAAAATCAGCCATCGAGATAAGTGTGTGGCAGAATGAGGCTAAACGACACAAGAAGCTGAAGGAGCATTTCTGTGATCAGGTGAGAATGTACAAGAAAATCCTGGAGAAGGAGATCCATATGGCCAAGGCTCAAATCAACAACATTAGTGCTCAGCACACTAATTGGAGGGCCATATTGGACACTTACGCCTTCATCCACCAAGCAGAAGTTAAAAATCGGGACCTACAGATCTAAGACTTGATAGAATACATGGAGTTGGCAAACCTTAGATATGCCAACCTTGCCATGTTAACAGCAAGACACCCAAGGTCAAAGCTCAAGCAGCAAGTAGCTTCCACCCACATCAAATATGAAGCAGAATTTGCAGAGCACAAGAAGCTGGCTGAGAAACTAGATGTCTCAAATTCTGAGCTTGCGGTGGTAAAAGAAAGCTACCAAGGACAGAAAGACATTGCAACCAACTTGGCTCGACAGCTAATAGATCTTCATGAATACAAAGATAAAGCTAGAGCCTATGAAGAGGAACAACGAATGTTCACGGCATGGTATGTCAAGGCTAATCAGATGTTTCCACAACTACCCTGTCCATGGAAAGTGCCGACTCCATCAAACATCGAAACATTAGCATGGATGGCACAAGATCCTCAGACCAAAGAGGAGAAGCTCCAGGCCATTCTTCAGCATCGTCAACCTTCAAATCCTGGAGCATGTGACAAAGGGAAAGCACCCATGGAGGAGCCACCACCACCAGGAACTACATGAGCTCCATTTTTTGTAGTGTAGTATTTTTTCTGTGTTGTGTCTTCCCACACTGTGGCATCATTTCATTTTTTGTTTTTCCAGTTAATAATCCCATACCTATCCACTATGTAATCAATGGAGCTTGTTCTCTTTGTAATGTGAGGAAGAGTTTTTATTCAGTCGTGAGGGTATGAGGAGATGCGATTCGCATAGGCCATGATATCGCATCCCCCGCAATATCACGTCTTCCCTACGATATCACGTACACGATATCGCAGTTCGCCATCATATCTATAAATAAGACACGGCTCTCCCTTATTTAACATAGAGAAAATAGAAGTAGCGAAGCTCTGGCAGTTTGACCACTCCAGAGATAGATTATTTTTCCCGTGTTTGCCTGCAATGTGGTGAATGTAATTGTATGGTGTCTTATTCAAGTGTGACGTACTTGGACACGCACATGACCGGTAATAAAGATTGAGATTACTTCATCATTGCAGCAGTCACTTTGTTATTTATTTATTTAATTGTTATTTACTACTTTCTCTCTCACCCTTAAACTCCTAGAATGCGGTATGAGTATGACTTAATTACGAGCATCTAAGGATGTGTACGGTTAGTCAAGGAATCGACTACTCATCGCAATGCAGAACGAGTACGACTTGATTACGAGCATTTAAGTGTGACTACTTGGTAGCCCAATGGCGTACCTAGGATCTACACTTGGTAATCCCAGTGGTAGTCGTGCATGAGGTCCAAGATGTGTACGGTTGCTCATCACACTTAGGCTAGATTAGATTCTCTTACCCTTTTCCTCCTAGCTTATCTTAGTTAATATTATTTTCCACTACCTTCAGGAGTAGCATTAGGTTAGAACACATCAGACACCTCACTTTGAACTAAACCATACGTGACAAATATAAATACTAGTCCAGGTGGGAAGACAGCGAATTGCAACCTAAGGATAACAGTCTAGGTGCCACAACTAGTCTGTCTGCGGAGTTCGACCAGATCGTGCGTGCTATGCTTGTTTCGTATGGTTGAGTGTAGGGGTACCTTGCCACTCATCACAACTGATGAGACGTGATTCGCATAGGCTACGATATCGCGTCCGCCACGATATCGCATCCCCTGCGATATCGCGGTCCGCCGCCAAATCTATAAATAAGAGGTGGCACTCCCCTCATTTAACATCCTAGGCATAAATTAGTGAAGCTCTGGTGGATTGATCATCCCAGAGATAGAATATTTTCCATGTGCCTGCAGTAGGAGTCCCCCAAGTGAACGGTTCTTTATTCGAGCAGCTTTGTACCTAAACGCAAGTTGTGTATGGCAATAAAGATGAGCTTTGTGGATAAACCTTGCAATGCATGGATAGGTTTAATTAATGTTATTTATTACTTTCCTAGTAACGCGACATGAGTACGACTTGGTTACGAGCATTGACGAATGTGTACGGCTAGCCAAGGAATCGGCTACTCATCGCGATTAGCTTTTCTCACCCTTACCTCCTGGAACATGGGATAAGTACGACTTGATTACGAGCATCTACAGATGTGTATGGCTAGTCAAGGAATCGGCTGCTTGTCACACTTAGGTTAGTTAGGTGCCTCAATACGACCACTTCGAGCATGTGCGTTATGTGTGGTATTCCCAGTAACGATTAGCATTTGGTAGCCATATTTGCATAGTACAGGGTGTGTATGGCAAGTGGGAACGGATGCTGACGCTAGGACTTAGTACTGTAGTTAGAGTTAGTTTTAGTCTCTCAACCTTTCACCGTTTAGCATAGGAGATAAACCGTAAAAGACCAAAAAAATCATATACCTCGGACTTACTTAACCATACACCGTGACAACAATAAGTAAGTCTAGAAAGACAACGATTAATTAACCCCAAGTGTTCCTTGTGGTGTTTAGGCATTTAGTCTGCGGAGTTCGACCGAATCGCACGTGCTACACTCGTTTCGTATGGTTGAGTGTAGGGGTACCTCACCACTCATCATTGGTGCCGTTGCCAAGGACTAAGTGTTCGTACGCCAATTAGAACATTAGGAAATCTTTCACATCGTTGGGAGCCTTAACGAACCTTTGGGTTAATTAGTTAAATAAGAACATATATAACGGTGAATAGGACACCATTAAAATGGCTTCTTCTCATAAGGTTAACTCACCTAAGGATAACACGGAAGACAGTCAGCATCATACACATAACCTAGACCAGCCAAGTCCTAAACAGTATACGATAACTTATACTCATCCTGATGAGTATATTCCTAATTACACTTTTACCCTCCATTAGGATCGATATGTTCCGAACATGCTTTTCTGTGCCTTGGCACAGATTGGCATGCAGGACTTATTCACTAAATATGTTGCTAGAAGATACCATGTAAGGGATTATCATCCCACAGATGCCCAACGTATTCAGGATGAAAGGCAGGAGAGCCAACACTCATTGTTGAAGGGCAAGGTCCCCCATGTCCTTAGTGAAATAGGAGATGAGGAACCCCTCACAATGGGTTTCTTAGAAAATGATGTTCCTCCTCCTCATGATGGTGAAGAGGTTAGGCATCAGGGCCTTCAATCAACTGTACATGCTACGGGCTCTAATCCCCATGAACACCAACTGTTCACGGTAGGAACAACCACTCATACTAAAGACGGACACTTAGATTGTTACAATGATCGAGGCCGAAGCAGCCGAAGAGAAGGTAAGAAACATCGCCATGGTGATGGATCCCCTTCCTCTTCTCCTTCATCTCATCATTCACACTCTCCTTCCACATCTGGGCGCAGCCATCATGAGCACAACGGAGAGGGTAAAAGTAGGGAAGATGAAAGACCTCGATAGGAAGGTTGGGAGTTAAGACAAGGGCAAGGATGTAGAGAGAGTAGGGAACCACCACGAAGACATCACAGATGTCATGACCGGGATGATCATGACGAACCCCTACTCATAACCCGAAGCATGCTTGATATCACAGAGGCAGTTAGGATCCCCACAAGGCACTTAAAAGATAGCAGGATCAAGCGTCTGGACATAAATAATATCCCATGTTTTGAAGGGGGATACAATGTTGATCCTCAACATCATTTATAGGCATTCCACAATGCCTGTGCCTTGCAAAATATTGATAATGAGTGGTAGAAGCTTAAGTTGTTCCCAAGGACACTCACTAAAGAAGCAGAGAGCTGGTACCGGTCATTAGAACTGGAAACCATCAGGCGGTGGAGTACGATGCTTGAATTGTTCAACAACAAATATCAAACGTACTCCAGAGTGTCCAATTTGCATAAGCATATCCAAGGTTGGAAAAAAGATGCTTATGAACTCTTGGATGCTGCCATGGCCCATTACTATACACTACTACATCATTGCCCAGGCCATGGGTATGCTAAGCGAGATCAACTTCGCCACATCATGGATGGGCTAAGAAATGAAACGAGAAGAACTCTTGGGACTTACGCCCAAGGGAGACTTTCCCAACTGAGAGCCCATGAAGTTGAAAGTTTGTTGGAATAAGTAGTGCAAGAAGAGGGTGAGCTACGTAAGAGGGAAAGTGCGGAAGAATACAACCGCGATCCCTTCCTTCGCAAGAGGGGAGTGAAATTTTTTGATGAGGAGGATGAGTCACCACTCGAAGAGTTGGTGA